>JAGFNK010000160.1:0-105991 GCA_025769875.1 Russula earlei | reverse complement strand
TAGAAAACTGTTTTATCACCAGGTTTTTAAGCGCCAGCGTGCTCGTGTGCAATGTAAAAGGTAACTGGTCGCCTATATAACCATAAGAATAGATCACGGAATTATTCGGCAAACTGTTGACCAGGTTACTCAAAGTTTCTCCTCCCACCCCATCAAAAATGGCCGTTGTTTTCAATGCCTGCGCTAGCTCCTTTAGTTGCTGGCTATAATCCGCTTCACTTGTAACAAGTATATTCTTTGCACCCAATGCCTCCAGCTCCTTTTTGCCTGCTGTATTTCTAACAATAGAGATCAAAGGAAAATCATACGTTAAACAAATACCTAACAGTGCTATGCCGGTGGCAGAATTACCTGCCGTGCTAATAATACCCTGGTGCCCTTCCGCTACTACTTGTTTATAGAAGGCAAACGGGGTAATGATGTTAACCATAGAACCTGCATAATCTTCCGGGTTAACACTATAGGGCAATATCGCGCAATCTAAAAAATGTACCTGCGCGTATTCACTCCAGGTACCAATTACCGTTTCACTATATTTCAACTGGCGGTAGATGGTTACATTCTTCCCTGAGTACTCCGGTGGCACTCCTTCTCCAATTTGCGTTACTGTACCAACGCCAGATACACCTCTAATGTCGTAAAGACTTTGTGTGGTACCCGGAGGGGCCGGGTGTTTTAAAAAAACTTATCTCCACTGTTGATAGCAGAAGAATTCATTGTAACAATCAAATGGCCATTTGCTGCCTTTTGTGGTTGCTTTACTTCTTGTACCTGTAAAGTTTCGTTGAGTAGTACTATCGCCTTCATTGTATAATTATTTATACAGCAAAGGTGAGCCTGCGCAAAATCATCCACCAATGAACTATTGTAAGAAATACCCTTAATATAGTGTAAGGCATCAACGTTTTGGGGCCAGGTCTTTCCTTATTTTACTTAAAAACTCAGAGGTAATGCCCAGGTAAGAAGCTATCTGTGTATTGGGCAGGCGGTTAGCCAATGCCGGGTATTGCTGCAAGAAATACAAATATCGCTCATCAGCAGTAGCGCTTATGTTTTGTAATACACGGTTTTGCAGTTCAATATAATTACGCTCAATAATAACCCTAAAGCGGCTGTTAAACTTTGGGTAGTTGCCGTATAAGTATATCAGGTGCTCATGATTAATTTGAAGAACGATGGAAGGTTCTATTGCCTCTATATACACGCTGCCGGGCTGCATAGCATAAAAGCTGGAAAGATTGGTTATCCAGTTATTTTCGGCAGCAAACTCAAGGTTGTGTTCTTTACCGTTAAGGTCTACGGCATACATTTTAAAACATCCTGCAACCACAAAAGTAAAATGCTTACAAACATCCCCCTCCTGCAGTATAAAGCCACGCCGTTTTATTTTTCGTTCAAAAAAAACCAGGCGCAGTTCTTCTTTCTCCTTTTCATTCAAAGGAAAAGTAGCATTAAAATGTGCGAATAATAAATGGATTGATGTATTTCCTTCCTGCAAAGTGATATACTAATTATAGCTGTTGTAAGTGAGAACAATAAAGATAATAACAAATTCCCTAACCATTGATTGTGAGAGCAGGAATGAGGTTTTTATTCCCCAATTTGGCGTACTCCGCGTATAAAGAACTATTGAAAATACTGGCTTCTATCACTGGCACGATTCTGAATTATTACCCGTAATCCATTTCTACGGAAATTAAAATAATCAATATGCAAAAACGAACTTTTCCATCCGCAGTTACAAAGCCACAGGCTGTAAAAACCACGAAAGTAAAAGCAGTTAGCGCACCACGAACTTACCCAAGTGCCGTTCGCGCCACCGTTGTAGCCCGTAAGCAAAACAAAAAGAATGGTGTGCTTTCACTAGCCATTGGTTTACTTGCTTTTACTGCAAAATCAGTAGCAAAAGTGTTAATGGGCATCATCAGGTTTGCATTCCGCCTGCCCGGCCTGTTTGCCCAGTCTGTTAAAGTGCCCCGCACACAGGCAGCGCAATAGTAAACTACCTTGCAAGCATTAGTTGTTTAAATAGTATTCTCTCTCCCATCTATACAACAAAAGCCACCCAAGGGTGGCTTTTTGTTATGATAAACCGCCTGTTTTCCATATGGAAATGATTTTCTGCCGTATGGAAAAAAAGGTTTTCCAGATGGAAAAAGTTCTCCGCCATATGGAAAAGATTCTTTGCCGTATGGAAAAAGTTCTCTGCCATATGGAAAAATGTTATTTCCATATGGAAATGGTTAGCCGCAAGCTGCTTTTTATGTTTTGTTGATGGAATTTGAATAATACTTCCTTAAAAATGAAACATTTATATGCTGCACCCTTTACGGCTCATCCAAATCTTCTGCTGCTTCCTCCATTTGCTCCCTATTTAGTATCAGGAACATCATAATATTACAGGCAGTTTTCTCGCGCTGCTCAAGCAGCTTCGGCCGGGCATGGTTAATAAGGTATTGCAGCACCTGCTCTGGTGTGCATTGGTTTATGTCGAACAGTATATAACTATCCTTTGTTAAGGTAATGGGTATTGCTGTTTTCATTATTGTGAAGGGGTTGGTTTAATTTATACAATGCTTCAAACCAATCATCAATTAACTGGTTGAATATTTCTGTTCTTTCGTTGTAGGGCCTGATGCCTTTGCCAATGGTAGCAGCCACCAGGCTCATATAACGAATGTCTACTGCTCTTTTTGCTTCATTGTTTTCTATGGGCTTTTCTTTGCGTTGTTCTTTAAAATTTATGAATATGCCGGTGGCCAATGAGTGTGTTGTTTGCTCCGGCATCACCATTTCTGCACATATTGAAAAATGATTGATGAATGCCTGTAAAACTGCGGCTGGCTTCATTTCAAAACATCTGCATAATGATTTGAAATCGGCTGTTAGCGATACCTGTACGGTTACCTGTTGTGTGATATTTATAGAGGGGCTTTGGTTAGGGGTTGCGGTGGTTGGTGGTGGCATAAGGTGTTATATATAGATGATAGAATAAGATAAAAACCGCCCCTTGCCAAAGGCTGCGGGGCGGTTGAGGGGGACTCGGGGGGTAGGCGCCCTCGCTACAGCATCTGTGCCAGCAGATGCGTAGTTTTTTGCAGCATGATAACTATGCTGATCTGTGATAGATAAATAAGGTATAGGCGTGTACCTGCACATAGTATTAGTATATACATGTTATCAAAAACAGGTGAGCCTTATATAAGTGGAGAGGTGTGGAACCCTTTAATAAAAAGGGGGCGCGGAACTCAACTTACCGCCTTTGAGGCCCTCGGAGGCCCTGACAACAGATAAGTGAGCCCACGCCCTTGAGCGTGAGCTATTCTACTTATCATCTCGTTGTCATGAAGTTTCCGAGGTTCCAAAGACGAGACTCAAAGCGAATGCTTCAAATGATTTTTATGAAGTATCGCAAAAATACCGTTTTAATACATGATTATGTATTTACAATTTTTATTGTTTGTCAATTACAGAAAACAAAATTAATATAAAAATTTACATTTCGTAAGTTTTTATATACAAATTTATTTTTTTTAATGATTTTGTTCTATAAGCTCATCAGCTTTGACTGTAATTGTCTAACCGCATATGGCCAAAGCAGAACAGCCCTCTTATTACCTATCATTGAAATCCATGTTTGAGCTTGGTAATATCAATCGTATGCGAGATATTGAAAAACTATTTCCCACAAAGGTTGCGCAAGATTTGAAGATTAATCATAGCCGATATATTGATAAGCTATACCACCCTCAACGATTTACATTTGATCAAATAGCACGCCTCGCCACTTTATTAGACCTGGATCCTCAGAAGATTTCAGCCGTTATTTTTAAAGAACTTTCTCAGGCGAAGAATAAAAGTGTAAGGAAGAAGGTTTAAATTTTGCTAACAGATCTTTATAGCAACCATTTTATATAAGAATACTTCCTAGGCAAAAAATTATAAATTGCCATAAACAAAAAAAACAGCATGCAACCTCCAAAAGAACATTATAAATGGGTAATTCCAACGATAATTGCTATTCTAATTGGCTTTGCTCAACTCTATCCCAATGAAGTTAAAGCGGAAATGCCCCATTATCTCAACGCTGCCCTATATATATCGATCGCGTTACTCTTATTAGGTTATATAAACATTAAAGAAAATGCCCTATTAAAGTCTCAAGAGGCAGAACACAAGAAAGTAGACGAACAAACTAAAGAGATTGAATCTCTTAAAACAGTAATACAAAATCTTAAATTAGAAAACAATAAAATCGGCCAAGAAATCAAGTTACATAAACAGCAATTAGGAGAACAGAAAGAGCAATATGAATTGAGTAAAAAATCGGTAGATGATCGCTTTATACATCAGGGTAATGCCATAAAAGATTTTTCAGAGAATATTGTTACGGGTGTCGGGATATTAAGGGATATTATTTTACCTGAATTTTTTGGAGACAAAGAATCAGTATCAAAGATTGTGATTAAGCTATATAATTATCACTATAATAGCTCTCAATTAGAAAAGTTTGGTTTAGACCGTAACTTACTAGATGCTTTTAATGTTTATACGCATGAAATGAAGCTTGATACAATAAGAAAGAATAATCCTAATATTAAATAACGATTCTTCCACTGGTACAGGTGTTCCAACAGATTACTTTTTTTTATTTTGTCGGTTTGTAACTTAAACAGGGAACAACAACTCATAAATGAGAAACCCATTCCAAGCTTACCCCAACATTTCCCGCCTTATTGCCGGAGCCTTATTAATAGGGCTGGCATTAATTGGAAGTGGATTTATTAAAATACCCATCCCTTACTTTGACCAATACTTTCCTTTTGTGGGTGTTACCTGCGTTGTGGTGGCAACCTGGTTTATGTACCGCACCGAGCATAAAAATTTGAGTGAACTGGGGCTTACCCTAACCAAAAGAAACCTATTGTTTCTGCCCCTTGGGCTTGTGTTAGGTATTGTTGCTTTTGTATTTGGCTTTCAGCTTACCACCTATATTACCGGGCAGCGGTGGAACCTGAACCATAACATTCAATATTCAGCTATTCTTGGCCAATTGTATTGGGTGTTACCGGCGGCTGCCGTGCAGGAGTTTATTGTAAGAGGCTATTGCTTTAAAAAGTTAATAGAAATGAGTACCCCAACAACCGGCATTATTGTGTTTGGCTTGCTATCTATTGCCATGCACGATTTTTGGAATGGCAATGTATTCAATATCCTCATCTATGCAGCAACCTTGTTCATTGGCCATCTATGGCTTTCTGAAGCGCTATTGAAATCCGGAACTATGTATTTTTCCATCGGGCTTCACTGGGGTAATAACTTTGCGAATGGAACGCTTTTTACCGATGGGCAAAGAAACACTTCTTTGTTCTTTACTACCAACCCACCCGGTGAAAGTGCTTTCAGTTGGGCGAGGTTTATACTGGTATTTATAGCAGCCAACATGGGTTTTGCAGTAATGGCATACATCGTTTGGAAATGGAAATCCAAACGATCATTACTTACAATTGATCAGGGTAATCCGAAATAATACCATCTACACCCCATTCTTTTAGTTGTGTAATATCCTTCCCGCTATTCACCGTCCATGGAATGATCTTAATACCCGCAGCATGGCATTCATTTACCAATGCCTCGTTAACCAGCCTGTAATCCGGGCTATAGATAGAGGGTGTAAAACCCAGCAGGGCCAGGTTATCTTTCAACTCCCGGCCCTCTACCAATAACGAAGTAACCATATACGGGTATTTGGCATGTAGCACCTGCAGCGTACGAACATCGAACGATTGTATAATAGTGCGGCTGCCAATATGCTTGCCCTTAACAATCTTCATCAACAGCTCAACAAACTGGCCGGGTGGCGGATGCAATATATAATCGCCTGCCCTGGTTGTTTTTGTTTCTATATTATAATGCGGCAAAGGTTTATGGTAGCGTTGCGCCCATGCTTCGGCACTATCTATCACCTCTTCCAGTTTAGGAATATAGGTTCTTACCTTTTGCTGGTTAGGAAACGAGGGATAATATTTTTGCCCAAATATGTATCGCCTGATGGTATCGTACACCATTTGATACAGGAACAATGATTGTGCTTCTTTTTTACTAATGGTATCCCCATTGGGCTTTAAAGCAATGGCAGGAGGAATAGACTGATCGTGCGAAACAATGGCTATGCCATCCCTGCTAAAAGAAATATCCATTTCCAGGGTAACACCCAGGTCAACCGCCTTTTGCATAGCCGGTATGGAATTTTCCGGCAAAAGGCCACGGCAACCACGGTGCCCTTGTTTATCAAATACATCCTGTGCCAGTGTATAAAAACTGCAGGCAATAAATAATAACCCGGTTGCTACTAATGATTTGATCATGCAAAGCTTTTTAGGGCGCTGAAGATAACTATTGCCTGTGTTATTATTGATTATACTTTACGCAATGTTACCTTCTCCACACCAACAGCCTTACCAGTGTTTATTGTTTTATTCCATACATAAACGGCTGAAGAAACGACTGCCAAAGCAATGATAAACCATCCACTATGTTGCGTAATTCTTTCAAGGAACACAGTGATCAAATTGGCTTTGCCTGAACTTCTTTCTGCAATCCATGCCAATGCTGCCATAGCTGCCAGTAACGCACCGGTAACACGGAACCAGGAATAATAAGGGGTTTTGCTTAACAATATGAGCCATGGTATAATAAGGGCAATAATGCATAATTGCATAAGCTCAATGCCCAGGTTAAAGCCTAGTATACTTAACGCCAGTGTGCCTGCACCCAAATTAAGCCCGGCTAACACAGAGGCAAATGCCATTCCATGTATTAAACCAAAACCTGCTGCCACATAGGTTTCCTTACCGGGAAAGATGGGGTATATGGCATGTATGGCTGAAACCAGGATGGAGAAAGCGATCAAGATCTCTACAGGCTGTGCCGGTAGCTTTAACCAGCCTAAAGCACCCGTTAGTAAAGTGATGGAATGACCGATGGTAAAAGCTGTTACTATTTTCAATAAACGGGTAAGGCTATATTTCGTACCTCCAAAACCACCCCATTTCTTTTGCCAGGTTAACAGCATGGCTGGCAGTAGCAATACAATAAGGAACAATAAATGGTCTGTACCTTCTTTAATATGCTGCATGCCTAAATGCAGCATACTGGTAAATCCTTTTAACCAACTGCCTTCTGCCAACTGTATTTGTAAAGGGAATATTTTGCCGGTTGGCATATCCAACGCAATGATACCTATTTGCCTCGCATTGTGTTGTATTACGCCATTCTGCCAATCCTGCGCTACTGAAAATAAAATGGATTGATTGGGTATTTGATGGATAACCACATCGCAATACAATGTAAAGTTTCTCAGGCTTTGTGTATTGTTCGGCCGCAGGTATATATCTGCAACGATTTGCCGGTAATTGCCTATTAAGGGATCTTTTGTTTCACGGATAAAGATCTTGCCCACTGTTATTGTCCATTGGCTGTGTAAGGAATCAGCAACGGAAAGATGCCTGATATAGTATTGCTGCAAACTATCTACCGAAGAGGAAGATTGCAGGTTAACCTGTTGTTTGGAGGCAAGTTCTATAATCTCCAACGGGGTTTGCAACTGCATCAATACATATTGCTCTTTAACGGTTAACTGTGCATGGCTGTTGGGCAATGAATGAGCTTCTGCCCGCCCGTATACCAGAACCAAAACGAGCAGAAGACATCCAAAGAATGATGGTTTTCTCATGTTAACTTTTTGTGCCGCCATAATCTGTTATCCTGTCTCTCCATACGGAATGAAAATGTACACCTGAAGGGAATACCACCCCTCCTGCTACAATAAACTCTATCCATACATGCGGTCCATCGATCCTGAAATAATCATACTTCGTGCTTATAGCAGTGGTGCCGCTATAGGTGATATAAGTATTGTCCAGGTCAGCCGTATAAGTAGCGAGCGCTGTTGCAGCATCTGCATCGTCTATATCCTCAGTGTATGTTTTGATCACGTTTAATACCAGTTGCTTTTGGGCAGTGCTTAAACCATTGCACTGTAAGCCGGAATAGGTAGTAGGGAATTTCCATTCCTGCCCGGGCACCAGCAACAGATCAGTAAAAGTGGAGCTTGATAGTGCCGTACTTAATTGTGTGCTGCTTAAACTGGCAAGCAGGGCCACAAAGGCATCTCTTTCCTGGCTGATGGGTGCATAGGTAGTGCCATTGGATGTAAAAGATACCGGCTCCACTGCCTCGAAATGCGGGGTTGCACCAATCAATGCGCCATTACTGTAAGTATTGGCAACTGTTTTATGGTGACCTGTTTCGAGTATTTCAAAAGTGCCTGTGGTAGCGGGGGTGCCCAGGAAAGCTATATAATAATTGCCTGAACCATAATCACTGCCACCGCCATTGGCATTAAGATAATCATCTGCCGCCCATACCTTCTTCACTTCATCGTACCCTTCATTAGCAGTAGTACCCGTCATGGCCTGTATCAATGCCTGGGCCGCAGCTAACTGGGTAGAACTTAAATCGCCCAGCCTGATACCATTGCGTGCGGACATAGCTGCCGGCAGGTTAGACCATTTCTCTGCATTGGTTAAGGTATAGGATAATTGCAATGTGGTGATCTGGGAGGAAGAAAGCGTGGCTTTAAATGCATTGGCTAAGCAAATAATCTGTGCTACCCCTGTTGAGGAAGAGCAATCGGTTGTTGCTGCCGTATTAACAGTTAAAGCCAATGTGCAGGACTGGCCTCCAAAACTGATAGCAAAGGATGCCGTACCTGATGAAGTGGGCGTACCGCTTATGTTATAGATAAGGTTACCAGCCCCGCTTGCCAACGTACCTGCGGCCAGTGTAGCGGTAAGCCCTGTTACACCTGTTGATGAAATAGCAGTACCTGCGGTATAGGTAACCCCATTGCCACCTGTATAGGCAATAGTTGCTGTACCGGAATAGGCTACATTAATGGTAGCAGTTGCAGAAAAAGTGGCAGAGGAACAACTGAGCGCTGAAATAGAGGCGCCGGTTGTGCTACTGTCTTGTTTTTTACAGGCGACGGAGATAACCACAGTGATTAATACCGGGGTTAAGAGCAGCAAGAGTTTTTGTTTCATAACAATCAAGTTTAGTAAGTAAAACAATCTGTGACCATTGTTATCATTGATTACAAAACTTCCTGTTATGTGTAGTTAAAAAAGGCTAATTGTGGTAAAGAAGGCAAAGTTTGGGGTGAAGGAAGGTATGGGTGGTGTGGTGGTCAGGCGTTGAACTTAAAGATCGCTTTTACATCGTCTTCATAATTCTTACCTACGGGTATTTCTTCTCCTGCAATGGTGATGATCTTCTGCTTTACAGATTCAATACGGCTTACGGGCACAATATAGGAACGGTGAACTCGTATAAATTCTTTTTCGTTCAGCTTTTCCATGAGTGCCTTCATGGTCATGCGAACTACTACAGGGGTATGATTTTGCAGGTGGATCTTAAGATAATTATCCAGCCCCTCGATAAATAATATATCGGCCAGTACTACTTTAACAATGCCATAGTCAACCTTCACCATTAAGTACTTTGACTGTTCTGCCACCGTAGCATGATGAACCAGGTTATACATATCATTGGCTTTGGACACTGCTTTTTCAAACCGGCTTAAAGTAAAAGGCTTCAGTAAATAATCAACAGCATCCAACTCATAACTTTCTAATGCATATTCACTATACGAAGTGGTAAATATTAACATGGGTTTGTAGTGGAGCGATTTATAAAAATCAATCCCCGACATGGCAGGCATATTAATATCTAAAAACAGCAGGTCGATAGTATTCTTCTCCAGGTATTGCAAGGCAACCCCGGTTTTGGAAAATCCTTTTTCAAATTGAAGGAAGTTGAAATTTTTGCAATACGCTTCAATTAATTCAAGAGTTAATGGCTCATCATCTACTGCAATGGCTTTCATCATATTAATTCAATTGACAGCGTTACAGAATAGGTTTCCTTGTTTTCATTCACCTGTATAAAATGCTTTTTAGGATACAGGTATTGCAACCTTTCCCTGGTATTGTTCATACCAATGCCGGTAGTGTTTGCCAGTGAAGAAATGGGCACCTTTTTATTAAAAGTATGCAATAGTATCCCGGTATCTGTAACCTGCAGGGTAATTTCTACTATACAATCATCAACATCGGGATTAATACCGTATTTAAAAGCATTTTCAATATATGTGATCAATATTAAAGGGGCAACCTGTTTATTACCCGGCTCACCGGAACAGTCAAACCGAATATGGGCCGTATCATGCAGCCGGGCTTTTTGCAGTTCCACATAATTGGTGATGTATTCAATTTCCTTTTGCAAAGAGATGGTGTAATCATTGGCATCCTTGATCACATAACGCATCAGGCCGGAAAGGTTAATGATAGCATCCGAAGCCCTGCTATCTTTTTTAACTGACAGGATATAAATACTGTTAAGGGTATTAAATAGAAAATGAGGATTGATCTGCGCTTTCAGCAATGACAGCTCAGCCTTTAATTTATCTTCCTTTAACTGGGATAAATGCTCACGGGTTTTTAGCAAAAAGGAGAAAAAGATAGCGGTAAAGAACAGGTACAAATGACGACGAAATTCATCAAATACAAAAGTAGCTAACGGAGGTGGATGCGGGAAAGGGCCTTCTGCCCGCTGCATACCCGGGGGCAGTGGCGGCATACCATGGTTACCATCAGGAAAGTATTTACCCACGAAATGTGGGAGTGTTAATGCCAGGGACAGGAAAAGAAAAGTAAACAATATATACTGAACGTATTGGCGTTTGAAAAAGAACCTGGGTAGTAGTACATAATAGTTGAGATAAAAAAAACAAAGCAGCACTGCATTGGCAGTAGTATCTTGTATAAATACCCTTGTTAAGGCAAAAGCGGGTTCACCTGGCGGCCTTACAAATGCAACTGTTGGCACTACCAGGAAAAGCGTAACAAAAAAAGCATGGTTTAACAGATTACCCTGCACTGGCTTTTTAAGCATCCTGATTCATTTACCTGCAAAGATTGCCTTTCTTTGGTACGCTATCATCAATTTTTGGGGTAAACCATCAGGATTATGTGGCAGTTGATTTTCTCCTGATCAATATTGATGGGTGTGTGCAATTTCATTTGAATTTCCTGCGCCTGTGTATGGGAATGAATACCTTTATTGCTCAAACACCCTCCTTAGCCCCATGGAAACAACCATTTATTTAACCGAATTCGAAAAAGCAGCCAACAGCCTCGATAAAAAGCTACTTACTACAAAGAAGCTGGAAATAGAAACAGGTGTATGGCTGGAAAGTGTTGTGTTGCGGTTGCAAAAGAAAACATGGGTGAACGATCTCTATAAAAAACCACAATCGGGTGCAGGGATCTTCTTTTCCATTTGGGTAAGTGATAAGGCTATTAAAGCTATTAAAGAAAACAAAATATTGTATAACATACATGCCTTAAAGCTGCGTGAGTTACATGGCTATAGAATAACAAGCAGGGAGTTTGCCGATGCCTTCCGGCAACGGTTTCAACCCATTGAACACCTTTGGCCAAACGTGAGTGTAAACTTTGGTCCCCTTACCCTGATGGAGGGATGGGTGGCATTGGATACCGCACCTGTTAATGAAACAGTATATAAACTTGCCTCCCAATTCCTCGAAATTGATTCCATGATTGACGAGCTATTACAAAGCCGTAAACTACCCGGCGCCCACCGCCACTACTAATGGCTGGTTGAATTATTTTTCTTGCTTGTAATAATCCGCTCTCTTAACGGTACTAATAATACAAAACAGCGTGGATGACAGAAATTGAACAACAGGATATCTTTCACCAATGGCTTAATGAGTACAAAGCGCTTCTCTTTAAAATAGTAAGATCGTACGCATTTAATGCAATGGACAGGGACGATCTCTTCCAGGAGATCCTTATGCAGGTATGGAACTCTGTTCCATCCTTTCGGCAAGAGGCTTCTGTAAGCACCTGGCTGTATCGCATATCATTCAATACCGCTCTTAAGTGGACGGGGAAAGAACAAAAGCATACCCAGGCCGAAAGTATTGACAGTATACCCTCTATACTACAGGAGCATAGTATGCAGGTGGATGAACGATTGACCTGGCTGTACGAAGAGATTTATCAACTCAATAAAATTGACCGATCGATAGCGCTGTTATTACTGGATGGATTTAGCTATAAAGAAATGGCTGTAATACTGGGCATTACAGAAACGAACATTGGCGTTAAGATCAACCGCATAAAAAAGCAACTAATCATACAATCAAAAAAAGGAGGGCATCATGGAATTTGAAGACATGCAAAAAATATGGGACTCGCAAAATCAACAACATCTCTATACCATTAATGAAACAGCTATGTACAATTATATTGCATCGAAGAAAAAAAAGACATTCCACATTGCCAACACCAGTGAGTTATTCCTGCTTGCGGTAAACCTGGTTACCGGGAGCGTGCTGCTGGTAATGAGTGCCTCTAACTGGAAGGTCATGATCTTCCCCGTATTAACAGCCGCATGGATGTATATTACAGCAGCATACGTTTTAACACATCGTATTGGCAGGAGAAAAAGCAACAGGCAGTTTGATAAATCTATATTCGGCAACCTTACCAGTGCCATATCAACTGCTACTTACCAGGTACGCCTCTCTATGATCATGCGCTGGAACATTGCACCCATAGCCATTTTAAGCTGTTGGGGTGTTTGGAACAAAAAGCACTCTATTTGGATTACCGGGGCGATACTACTGGTTTTTGTAATTGCCGCCTTTGCCAGTAAATGGGAGTATGGCATTTACAAAGGCCGGAAACGTGACCTGGAGACATTACGAAACAAGCTGGCGTAATAAACAAAAAGCTTCGTATTTTAGAACCTCAATTACCGCTGTAATTGAGGTTGCTTTTTTTAATAAACGACTTGCCATGAAATACCTTGTATGCGTATTGATACTCGCCTGCCTGCTATCTTCCTTTTCCCATAAGGATATTAAATGGGTAGCTATAGGCGACTCTATTACTTACCTGAACGATCACCCCAATGAAACGGGTAACCGCGTTACCAAAGGGTATATGACGAGGGTAACGGAGAAGCTACCGTATATACATTATACCAACCAGGGGCATAATGGATGGACGGCTGCACGTATGGCCGATAACATTGAAAAACTGGGGCTGGAGAAAGCAGATGTATACACCATCTTATTAGGCACCAACGATTGGTGGCACGAGCAACCGATTGGCAACATTAACGACTACTTAAAGAACACCGGCTCGGGTACTTTATACGGCTCCTTCCGCATCATCATCAACAAACTGCGCAGCCTGAATGCTGTGGCAAAGGTGATCCTTATTACCCCTATGCAACGGGGCGACTTTGTACAGGTTGCCAACCCAAAGAATAATGCCTGGGGTTCTTATAAAGATAAGAAGGGCCAGCTACTCAGCCGTTTTGCAGCAGCCATTGACTCCATCGGGCGATATGAACATTTCCCGGTTATTGATCTCTATAATACCAAAAAGCTGGCAGTACAACACATGGTGGCCTATAAACGTTTAAAAGACCCTCAAACAGGCGCATACACCAACTATACCTTCCCGGACTATACCAATATTCCGTTTAATGCAGAAACGGATGAATACCCCTACCCTGTTGAAGCAATAGATGTTACATACGATGGGTTACACCCGTCGGACAAAGGGAATAAGATAATCTCCAAGTTGATCATTAAAGAAATGAAGGAGGCGTTTTAACATTTTATTCAGGCAACTGTTCATGGGCGCACCGCATCTTATGGATGCGTCACCAAACCATAATTGCGCCTCCCATGAAACCATTCTACCCAACCCTTATTATTGCCTCGTGCATGGTATGGCTGTTCTCCTCCTGTGCCAGTATTTTAAACTCGCCCATGCAAAAGATATCTGTTGCCTCAGCCAGTAATGTAAAAGTATTATCAGTAGGCAGAAGACATGCACCAGACTCTTCTTTGCCTAACAATGAAATTCCGCAGCCCTATTATATACTACGGGATAACAGGCCCATTACTATACGGGTACAGGTAGATAGCACCATCAGGGATATTACCCTACAACCCCGTAACTCTTTTGCCTTCTGGGCCAATATCTATTTCAATTATGGTATTGGGATGCTGGTTGACAGGGAAGAGCCCAAACGCTATGGTTACCGGCCGGATACTTATATTTTTGTAAAGGATTCAGCTATCCATCTCTCCCGGTTTCCACCTATGCGTAAGGGTACTGTTAATCTTTCTTTATCGCTCCCATTTACCACTTTCTTTAACATGCAGCAGGTGGGGCATGAGCAATACAGGTCAGCAGGACTATTTGGTATTGAGGCAGGTGTAGATTATGCGTATGCCACCAACCGCTACCTATCTTTACGTGCAGGAGCTGGTACCGATGCGTTACCGCTGGAATATTTACACTTTGGCCCTTCTTTTAAACTGGAGGGCAATAGCTTTTTTGCCAGCCTTCGCAATAACTATGTATTGGGCAGCTTCGATCTCGGTTATGGTATTAGCGTATCGAAGTTTAACTGGTCAAAAACACCTATCAACGATTCTGTGCATCCCTACCAGGGAGTGAGTAATATCAGCGCCGGCCTAAGCCTTAATGCGCAGTACCGTTTTGGCAAGCATTTCCGCGTTGGTATATTGTATCAACCCGGTTTACTCAACACCAGCTTTCAACCGGCATTCGAATACCAGCACTATATATCCTTTAACCTCACATGGTGTATACCACTTAATAAATAAGTACATTTATCGCATGCCTGGTCAACAGCATATATAGTGAAGATGGTAGCTAATATACTACGCACGTTTATCGCCTATTTTATATTATGTGTAGCAACCTATTTAATGCTGCGCATGATTGCAGACTATGCTACCTTTCAGAAGGATATCGATTTCCTGAAACTGAAACAGGAGTATATCCATATTCCTCTATGGATAACCGCTTTTTATGTACATGTGTTCACCAGCATCATCGCCTTACTGGCTGGCTTCACCCAGTTTTCCAACTATATACTACAAGAGCATAAACAGATACACCGGATCGTTGGCCGGGTATACGCCTGGGATATTCTCCTCATCAATTTTCCCGCAGGAATGATCATGGCTGTATATGCAAACGGATATTTACCTACTAAGATCGCATTTGTAATACTGGATAGTTTATGGTTCCTGTTTACCTGGAAGGGAGTAGTAGCTGCAAAGCAAAAGCGTTTTGCAGAGCACAGGCAGTTTATGATAAGAAGTTATGCGCTTACTTTCTCTGCCATTACTTTACGTATGTGGAAGATCATACTGTCAAAAAGTTTTCCTATCGATCCGGTAGCATTATACATGATCGATGCCTGGATGGGCTTTGTACCCAACCTGTTGGTAGCAGAATGGCTCATCAGGAGAGAGCGGTATAAAAAGCAACAGTCTCTTACCCGCGGTCGTACCGTGCATTAGCAAATGCCAGGTAAAGAATAGCAATAGAAATAATACCGGCGCTAAAAAGAAAGATAATTATACTTACAGGCAAGGCCCATTTATTGGTTGCTTTACCCATGGCCTTATATACTTTAAAAGCAATAAACCAGGATACGGCTAAGATCGACAGGAAAACAGACCAGATAAGTATAGTGGTCCAGTCTACATAAATCAATTGCATAGGTAAGGGTTTTAGTGATCGCTTACCATGAAAATAGAGATAGTTTTTGAATTAACATAAAAGGAGAAAGGCGATCCCCTGCGGGGATCGCCTTTCTCCTTTTTACAAACCTGCATTAATTATGAATATTGATATCTATGCCGGGTGGTGGCTCCTGGTGACGCCTATGATAATAGTCCGGGCTATGATGGTGATATTGATGGTAATAATGTTGCTCCGCACAGCCTGGCAAAGCAAACGCCACTACTATTAAAGCAATGGCTGTATTGAGGAATCTTCTTTTCATATCAAACGATTTATGTTATGATACTACCGGGAAAACAGTGCCAGTTATTTTACAACGTAAATACAGCAGGTATGGGAAAAATTTCCCCAGGTTACAATATAATAGACGCCAGTACGGCGCACATGGTTTTGATCTCGTGCTCTGTATTGTAATAATGTACAGAAGCCCTTACTACATCCGGCAACTGGTGCCTGTTCATGAATAACAAAGTAGATCGCGCCACACCAACAGATACATGAATATTCCTCGCCGCCAGTTCACTCTTTACCCGCTGGCTATCCATTCCCTTTATAGAAAAAGTAACGATACCACATTGATGATCTCCTATATCGTGAATAGCGATGCCATTGATATGGCTTAGCTGCTCGCGTAACAAGGCAGCCAGTGATTGTACCCGTTGCCATATTCTCTCCATACCCAATCCCATGGCATACTCTACCGCCTTCGCAAGCCCGAGGGTTAAAGCGCGGCTCTTTTCATACAGTTCAAAACGCATGGCATCATTTCGCAACTGGTATTCCGTTTCATTGATCCACTCAATTGAATGCCCATCCATAAACAAGGGTTTCAGCTGATCCTGTACTTCCTTTCTCACATACAGGAAGCCGGTGCCACGGGGGGCACGTAAATACTTACGCCCCGTAACAGAAAGCATATCGCAGTTGATCTGTTGTACATCCACAGGCATTTGCCCAACGCTCTGGCAGGCATCTACCAGGTACAGAATACCATGCTTACGTGCAATGATCCCTATTTCCGCTACTGGCATAATACCACCGGTAGCAGAAGCAATATGGGTGATAGCGATCAGCCTTGTTTGGGGTGTAATTGCAGCCTCCAGGTGCGCCAATGAGAAATTACCCCGTGCATCATTGGGTATTACTTTTATGTCTATTCCATACAATTGCCGGGCATTTAAAAAGCCGATCAGGTTGGTCACATACTCCATTTCTGAAGTGATCACCACATCCCCCTGCCGGAAATGAAGCCCGTTAAAGGCAATGCCCCAGGCCGTACTCGCATTCTCCACCAGGGCTATTTCCTCCTTCTCAGCATTGATCAGCCGGGCAATTAAAGAATAGGTATTGTCTATTTGTTCCCGGTAATGGTACTCCGTTTCATAGCCTCCGTTAACGGCCTCCTCCTGTAAATAGTTCACCATGGTTTTCACCACCACATCCGGTGGCAGGGAAGAACCTGCATTATTAAAGTGGATACTATTCTCTGCACCTTTGGTCTCGGTTCTTAAACGTTGTATTTCCTGCTCGCTGAATACGGTAGATGTCATACTACTGCTAAGTTTAGGCTATGTGGGGGTTCCTGAGGGTAACGATATGGTAAATGTACGCGCCATACGGTTATAAAAAACAAAGCCTGCTGGGGTACAGCAGGCCTTACTATCTTTTATACAAAAAGCTTAATTTTTATTGGTTGTAGTAGCTGGCTTTACAGTAGCCGGTTGTTTTGTAACCGGAACAGGTTTAACTACGGCAGGAGCAGGCTTTTGAGCTGCTTTCACGGTATCTTTTACAATAGGCAATGGTTTGGGCTCCTGCATAGCCGGTTTGGTAGCCCCCCCCTTTCTCGTAAAACTCATCTTATGCGTAGTATCCTGGAATATACCCGGAGTCATTGAAATATGGCCATTTGCCTTTGTGGTAGTGGTTGCCAAACCTATCATTCCTGTAACAAACAGGCCAAACAAAATCTTTTTCATGGTAGTAGTTTTCTTTCAGTTGCAACGTTACCGATTTTTAGCCATCAGCCATTAGCTCTCCCACAGTAACCGCTGCATTTTAACAATTTAGCAGCTACTTATTCCTTCTTTCTACTTACAACGTAAAACGTATAACGTACAACTTTATTTGAGCTTTTCAACAAATAAATCTGAGCTTTCTAACAAAACAACCGGGCAATAGCTGGTCTACCTTTGCCCTATCAAAATAAAGAAATATGAAAACAATACAACAGGTTTACATCAATGGCGCCTTTGTTACACCACATGGCAGCGAAGTATTCCAGCTCATTAACCCCTCTACCAACCAGCTCATTGGCGAGGTAGTACTCGGCGATGAAGAAGATACCCGCCAGGCCATTACCGCCGCGGCAAAAGCCTTCACCACTTTTTCTGCAACCACTAAAGAAGAACGCATCGGGTACCTGGAACGTTTACACGACGCGGTTCAAAAACGGCAAGCCGAACTGGCCGCTGTAATGGTAGAAGAATATGGAGGCACTTTACAGTTCTCAAAGGCCAGTGTACAAAACGCACTAAACGGATTTAAATCTGTAATTGAAACACTCAAAGCATTCGATTTTGTTAAAACGATCAACAAATCAACCGTTATCCTGGAACCACTGGGTGTAGTAGGTATCATTACTCCCTGGAATGCCAGTAACAGCTTTGTTTGTAACAAGCTGGCCACTGCCATAGCAGCCGGTTGTACAGCCGTAATAAAGCCCAGTGAAATGAGCGCGCTGCAAACACAGGTATTAACAGAATGCCTCCACGAAGCCGGCCTTCCCGCCGGTGTATTCAACATCGTAAACGGGCGTGGTGACGTTGTAGGCGCGGAGATTACCCGGAACCCGGCTATTGCCAAGATCTCGTTTACCGGCTCTACACTGGTAGGTAAATCCATCGCCCGTGCAGCCGTAGATACCATGAAACGCGTAACACTCGAACTGGGTGGTAAATCTCCCAACATTATCCTGGACGATGCAGACTTCTCCAAAGCCATTCCCCTGGCTGTTAGTACTTGTTTTATCAATAATGGCCAGGCTTGTATTGCCGGAACGAGATTGCTGGTACCTGAAAATCGGTTAGAAGAAGTAAAAAGCCTTATTAAGGCTGCCGTTCAACAGGTAAAAGTGGGCGATCCTGCCAAAGAAGATACCATTATTGGCCCCATGGTAAGTAAAAAACAATACCAACGCGTACAGGACTATATCAGGCTGGGTATAGAACAAGGTGCAGAGTTATTGATTGGTGGTGAAGGCCATCCCGAAGGTCTCGAAAACGGCAACTTTGTAAAGCCTACTGTATTTGCCCACGTAACCAGTGATATGCGTATTGCCAAAGAAGAAATATTCGGCCCCGTATTATCCATACTTACCTACAAAACAGAAGAAGAAGCCATTGCCATAGCAAACGATACCGTATACGGACTACATGCTTTTATCAGTTCTTCCAATATTGAAAGAGCCAACCGCGTGGCCTCACAAATTGTAGCTGGCCGAATCGCCATCAATGGCTTTAGTCACGACCCAATGGCTCCCTTTGGCGGCTTTAAACAATCAGGTATTGGCAGGGAATATGGCGTATACGGGCTGGAAGAATATGTAGAACCAAAAACCATTTTGAATTAGGTTACCAGTTACAGGTTGCCGGTAACTGGCAACCTGCAACTGGTAATTTGTAACTTGCAGCCTCAATGACAGCACAAAGGCCACCTATCTTATACTCCTGTTATTCACAGAAAAGCAGTGAGGGAGAACAGTTTATACAGGATCATGTATTCTCCTACACTTTTGCGGGCAGTAATGCGATGCATATCGGTAACAAATCTTATCTCTTTGAACAAGGCGGCTTCCAGTTTTTACGAAAGAACCAGTTATGCCGGTATACCAAGTACCCACCTCCGGGCGGGGAATACCGGTCTGTTTCCATTACGATGGACCAACCTACTTTACGCAGTATGAGCCAAGAGCTTAACCTGCCCGTAATCTATCCCTATACAGGAGAAGGCGCGCTTCATTTACCAGCCAATCCCTTGTTCAGGAATTATATCGACTCTTTAACGCCTTACCTTAACCGCCCGGAGGATACCAATAAGCTCCTGAACACCATTAAGGTAAGAGAGGCTATTATGATCCTGCTGGAAACCCATCCCGGTTTAAAGGATGTGTTATTCGATTTCAGCGAGCCCGGTAAAATTGACCTGGAAGCATACATGAATGAACACTATAAGTTTAATGTAGACCTCAACCGTTTTGCCTACCTCACCGGTAGAAGCCTGGCCACTTTTAAAAGAGATTTTGAGAAGATCTTCCATACTTCTCCCAATCGCTGGATCCAGCAAAAACGCCTGAATGATGCGTGGTACCTCATTAAAGAGAAAGGATGGAAGCCCTCTGATGTATACCTCGAAGTAGGGTTCAAGGATTTCTCCCATTTCTCTTTCGCCTTTAAAAAAGCGTATGGGGCAGCGCCTTCACAACTAAATTGATCATAGTACCTGATATTCCCATTGATTTATGAAGAAACAATTCCTTTCCCTTGCTTTTTTTGCTGTATTACTGGTTTGCAATGCCTGTAAAAAAGACGCTAACAATGTAGTACCCGGCAAAGGCACCATTTCAGCTACCGTAGGCGGCACTACCATGACTTTTAACAGCGCTGCTGCAGCTACTCAATCTGCCACTTCTGCTGCCTCTTACCTGACTATTACCGGGTACCAGGGCGGCATTAATACTTCTAATTCAATACAACTCAATCTTACTGCCCTTGGTAATCTTATCGCAGGAACCTATACCGGAACTGACACTACGCATCTGGCAGCTATTGCTTATACGCAATTTGTAAGCGCCAGCAATTCCAATCTATATATCAATGCAACTACAGCAACCACTGTTACCCAGGTAACCATTACCACGCTTAGCGATACTGCTGTTTCCGGAACCTTCTCCGGCCAGGTATATTTATACAATTATACCAGCGATGCATCGGTTCCTACTACCTTACCCATTACCAACGGGCAATTCAGCATTAAATTTTAAGCATAAATCCCATTTTCATTAGCGGCCGTTCCCTATCTTCAGCCCCTAATCCAAATGCAATGAAGAGCCGATGACCATTTCATCCACCAATCATCGCTTCATTGTGCTTATGAGAGTAGTTATTGTTGTCGCTTTTTCTATTTTCCTTTTCTCCTGCAACGACGACGGCCATGCCTATTATTTAAACAACAAAGACACCACCTTCCGGCTGCAACCATTAGCGGTTGATACGGCTTATTATACCGTATCGCAGGATACCACTTCTTTGCAGGATCTTAAACAGGATGAGATACGCACAGGTTTTGTAGTGCTCGACAAAGCGATCAACGATATGAGCACCGATGCCTCTGTAACAAAAGAGCGCACAGATGGCTATTGCTGGGGAGATTGTTGCGGCGCCTGCCTGGAATTAAAAGACAAATCAAATGGTAATCGCCTGTTCCTGATTAAAAGCAATTGTGGAGAAGGCGGTTACAGTAATCACCAGTATTACTTTGAGCATAACGAATTAAAGATAGCGAGGGACTTTGCATATACTGTGGAGGATGCAACATCCACTTTAACCGAAAAAGTATACTTTCTCGAAGAGAATACAGCGCTGTGCAAACAACGGCAAATTACCTCCAAAGAACCGATAGAGGCATTCACAGGGCAACGCTTTAAAACAAAAAGCATGCAGCTGCTCTCCACCAACAAATCCAAGATGCGCGACCTGAAAGATCTGCTGAATATGCAGAACTACCACTATAGCCCGGAATAGAGATTTACCACAAGAACACAAGGAACACTTAGCCTTCACTAAGTATTTTAATATCGCAACTGGCTAACAGTATTAACTATTAATAACTAACCTTAGTGGCATCTCAGTGTTCCTTGTGCTCTTAGTGTTACACTCACAAGCTTACCCATAAGCCGATATAATAGTTCCGCGCGGGCGAAGGGTTATAGAATCGTTTGCCTGCGGCATTAATATCATTACCCAGGCTATACACTTCATTCAATAAATTATCACCGCCTGCATACAACTCGTACCGGTAATGCCTCGTGCTATGGCGATAGCCGATCTTTGCCTGTAACAAATGATATGCACTGGCAAATGCATCGTTGGCATCTGTTAAGGGAATAGAAGAAGTATTGTTTAAAAACACGTTCGCCACCAGGCCAGGCTTTGTTACCAGTTCAATTCCTGTAACAGATATAGTACGCGGTACGCCTGTTAATTTATTACCGGAGTTATCACCGCCAGGATAAGTATAGGTTCCAAAATGATATGGCTGGTAACTAAATGATTCCAATACCGCCAATGAACGAACAAACCGTTTATTGTTATGAACCAGGTAAGCCTTTAGCCAAACCTCCGCACCATTTTGCACTGTATTACCCGCATTTACAAAGTATTGTTGCCCTACGGTATTGGTGCGGCTCACAATCGCATTCTGCAAACCAAACCAATATACCGAAGCATCAAACAACAACCTGTTGTTCCATATAGCACCTTTAATACCTGCTTCATAGTTCCAGCCATATTCCGGCTTCAGGTCACCATGATAGGTTTTATCAGGTGGTATGATCTCCGCCAGGGCCGGTGGTGAAAATCCTTTGGCAATTACACCATAAGCGCTCACGACAGGGTTAATCCTGTATAACACGCTAAAGCGTGGCGCCAATAAAGCGCCATCATCTTTTTGCTGGTCAGCATGCATACTGGTATCTGTTGTTCTGCGGTAATGATACAACTGCCGGTTATCGCTAACACCCAACTGCACCAGCCACCTGGCTCCCACCTGTATATTCTCCTGTGCATACAGGAAGTATTGGGTTACACCCGCTTTATCCATAAACTGTACGGTATCAGGCATACCACCTGCATTGCCATAGTCGTTGATATGCGATTGATTCTGCTGCCATTCTGCACCAAACAATGTATGCCATTGTATGTTATGGGTTACCGTATGCCAGCCAAAAGTAGTTCTGCCCCCATAGTTCCATTCATTGCGCTTTTCATAATCCAAAATAAAAGGATTGTCAAAGCCGGTATGGTTAAGGGTAAGCGTAGTAGTATTATACCATCCATGGGCGAAGGTTGATGCAAGGCTAATACCACCAAACGCGGTTTTATTATAAATGGCAGCTTTCTGTTGAACCGCACCGGGGAATCCGCCACCGGGCTGGCGCGCCAGGGTAGGGTCCTGCTGCATTTGTTGCAACGTAATACCACCAGGTGTACCATAATACAGGTCTGTATAAAAGCCAATAAAAGAGAGCTTCTCCTTAGCAGAAAGAGCCACGCTCCCATCCCACTTAATAGCATCCCTTCGCATAGCGGTTTGCTGGCGATAACCATCTGCCTGCTGATGGCTTTGTTGCACACTGCTATAAAAGCCTTTGTTACTATACTGCCACCCGAGCTGTTCATTGAATGATCCATAAGAACCGCCACCCAAGACAGCCTGTAGGGTATTACCCGGCATATGGGTATTATCACCGGAACGGAGTATCACAGCACCGCCTGTATTTGCGCCATACAAGCTACTGGCAGGCCCTTTAATGATCTCTACGGATTGTAGCTGGTTCAGGTCAACCAGTTGCAGATAGGTATTACCACCGGCATCCGTAAGCATAATATCATTCCAGTATACCTTCACATCCCTTACGCCAAAAGGAGAACGCAACAGGCTGCCACGAAGCGATAAGCGGTAGCTGCCGGGCGAACGTTCTTCCATCCGAACACCGGGAATGGTATTAAAAACGGGTAGCATAGAACCATTGTTGCCCTGGTGCAGATCGCTTTGTGTTAATACGGCTATGGCAGCGGGCACATCTTTTTTCTTTGCCTGTGCAGCAAAGGCGCTTACGGTTACCTCATCCAGTGTATCCGTATCAGAAGGAAGATGCGTAGTATCGATGGTTTGTGCGGAACACAATACAACCACAGTCATGGATATCGTAAAAAGAAATAGTCTTTTCATCTTAGCCCTGCAAATTAGGATAACTAATGATGAATTATGAATAAGGAGTTATGAATGATGCATTATAAATTATAAAAGGCCACTCCTCAACAGGAGCGGCCTTTATTCACGGTTTAGGGTTAAACAAGTGAATTATTCCTCTGTTGTAATACTTTTCTTTCGTGCATAGATCTTCTTTACCCCATAACCCACACCGGCAGCCACCAGTAAGGATAAACCTCCGTCTATTGGCGCATCATCACCGGGAGGATCACCAAAACCATCCTGTGCATTACTTACTATGGCCATTGATACCAGTAGCATTACTGTTAGCAAGGTTCTTTTGATATATATAGCAGGTCGCATAATATTTGTTGTTTTTGTTGTTGAATGATTGCCTTACCGTTATTGATTAATGCTTCACTATTTTTTGTAAAGAAATATGTCCCTGTACATCGGTCACTTCCACAAAGTATACACCGGTTGCCAGCGGGCTTACCTGCATAGTAACCTGTGTATTGTTAATATTGCTTTGGGTTAGTGACACCCGGCCGGTAGCATCGATCAATCGTACAGTATAGATGGCTGTTTTGCTTCTTACGGTAAGTGTACTGGTAACCGGGTTCGGATATACCATACAACCAGAGGCATTATTCACAACCGGTTTAGCCGCGCCAAATACCACCATAAAACGGCCACTGCCATAGCTGGCGCTGTCTGTTGCTGTTACGGCAAAGTTGTATACCGGGTTATCAGTGATCTTCTGCGTGGTGTGTGTATACTTATCTACCAACCAGATCTCCTGGTCAGGCAGACCGGCAAACTCTGTGAAGTAGAGTTTCAGGCTGGCTGTACCGGACTTAACATTCAATAAAACCGTATCGTTTGTATACCATTGGTTGCGGGTTTGGATGGCCAAACGATTGCTGTCTTTCAGTGTTTGGATATACTGGCTGCCTTCGTTTAAACTCAAAGCATCCCAGTTGCTGTTGTATTCGTTCTTATCTGTCACCTGTGTACCAAAGCGGATCACGGCTTCATCAATACGGTTAGCTGCCGAATCATTGGTTAATAAACCAATGCGTACATCACCATTCCATAAAGGCACCTGGTTATCGGCCCCTCCAAACAAGCCATACTGTGTGTTGCCTGATTTATGACTCTCATTGAAAGTAATACTGCTGGTACTGGTATTGTTTTGGATAAAGAAAGCCTGGCCGGGTGCGATGATGGCAGGATTGATATTGTAAGATGCCGGCACATTGGTTACGGTACCAGCGCTATATACAGAATACACGCCGGCTGCATTGGCAGGATAATAAGTCCAGTAGCTATTGGTTAATGTACTATTGGATGCCTGGAATGCCGTAAAGCTGATCTCGGAAGGATAAGGATTACCCATAAAGTTCATGCCATTGGCTGCTGTTTTAACCAGGTTGAGTATGAGGCTACCTTGTTGCAGGTTACCTGTTGCGCTCAGTGTTACATCCGTACCTGGCGCTGGCGGGTTGGTGAACAACAAGGCACAGCCCTGTACATTTCGGTCGCCTCTTACCAATACACGGTAACCATTACCTGCGGCGAGATAATTAGTACCATTGGTACCGCTGAGTACGGTCCATTTACTGCCGGTAATATTGTTGTCGTTGTAATTATAGATGCCGGCTGTATTGCCACCGGTAATATCAAAGCCATTGCTGTATACACCGGGTTGTGAGCTGGTGCTGCCAGCAGTACAAGCGCTGCCGGTGCCACCACTACCACTGCCTGTTATATGGATGGTTTGCTGCCAGCTATTGGCCAAAGTAAGGTTACTGCTGCTGGCTATAGGTGCTGCCAGTAACCACCACCTGCGTGTACCATAGCTGCCGGTATTGGTTTTCAGGTAACGTTGTACAGTTACTGCTCCACTGATATAGCCACCACTATTACTACCTGCGGCTACTTTGGCTGTTGCAGTTGCCGTGCTGGCTAAAATAAGATTACTATTTGTTGTTAAAGTGCCCGCTGTGGGTGTATAAGTACCTGTAATAGTCAGGTCGTTACTGCCGCTGCCAATAGTTGCCCCGGCAGTATTATTTAAAGTAAGATTATTAATAGTGCCTGTACTGTCGGCGATTGTTTGGGCACTGGTTCCATTCAATACCACCGTACCGGTACCGGTAACAGTAGCGGCATTCTCCAACACACCACTCACACCCAGGGTATTGCTGCCGGATAAGGTTAAGGTACGGCCTGATTGTACAATAAGACTACCGAGTGTTACATTGCTGTTTAAAGTGGGTTCATTGGTAACACCGGTGGATGGAATGATCGCATTATCCCCTGTTTGCGGAGCTACACTATTATTCCAGTTGGAAGCGGTTTCCCAGGCGGTGCCGGTAGCGCCTGTCCAGCAAGGAGAGGCAGGTGTAAAGCTGGTAAAATGACCGATGGCAGCATTACCATTGGCTGTTAAATAGGCACCTCCTATATAGAGGCTGGTTCCATCTGTGGCCATGGCATAACCAGCATTGTCCAGGCCAGTACCCACCGCAGCCCAGGTGGTACCATTCCACATAGCCAAGTAGTTAACAGTAGTGCTGCTGCCATTCGCTGTTGTAAAATTACCTGCTGCATACAGGTTGTTGCCGTAAACAAACACGCTTCGTACAGCATTGTTAACGCCTGAGCCCATAGCGTTCCAGGCAGTGCCATCCCAGTAAGCAATCCTGCTGGCGCTAATGCCACCGGCATTTGTAAAAGAACCCCCTACATATACTTTGGTGCCGATTATAGCAATAGAATATGCCTGGGCATCAACGCCGGTGCCTAAAGCACTCCAGGAACTACCATTCCATAAGGCAATGCGATTAGCTGTAACGCTGGTACCCGCAACAGTAGTAAAAAAGCCAGTCACATACAGGTTACTGCCGCTCATCGCCATGCCTCTCACAATACCACCGCTGACGCCACCAAGACCGCCCGTTCCACCACTCATTGCACTCCAGGTACTGCCATTCCATAGGGCCACATCACTTACGGTTACGCTGCCGGCGGTATCAAAGCAACCTCCTATATATACATTACTGCCATTCACTACTATGGCGTACACAGCAGTTAAACCAGCTGAGGTACTAACTCCTCCACCTACGGCGCTCCAGGTACTGCCATTCCATAAGGCTACACAATTCACGGTTACGCTGGCAGCGGCAGTCGTAAACTGCCCTACTACATATACATTACTGCCGCTGATGGCTATAGCATCCACTTCAGATGATGAGCCGCCGCCTGGGATGCCGCTCACGCCACCACCCATATTACTCCAGGTACTGCCATTCCATAAGGCTATACGACTCACCGTTGTTGCACCTGCCAATGTAAAATTGCCCCCTATGTATATGTTACTGCCGCTGATAGCTATGGCATATACATTGCCATTTACTGCATTGCCGTAGTTGGCCGTAACACCATCCAATGGCGCCCAGGTACTATTGGTAGTATTCCATACGGCTATACGGTTGGCTGTTATATTGGTATTGACCAAAGTAAATTGTCCACCCACGTATACATTGCCGCCATCGAAAGCGATAGCCGTTACGGTAGCATTTGCCCCTGTTGTGCCCAATGCACTCCAGGTACTGCTGGCGGTATGCCAGATGGCTATACGGTTAACAGTAATAACGCTACCAGTGGGGCCTACAGTGGTTAAACTGCCGCCTAAATACAGATCTGTTCCGTTGGCAGCCAGTGTATTTATTGTACCGCTGGTGATCATATTCGTAGGGGGTGTATTCCAGCTACTGTTGGTGCTGTTCCAGGCAGCTATATGGCTGTTTGCAATACTATTCACCGAGGTAAAAGAACCGCCGATGTATACATTACTGCCAATGATAGCAATGCCATTTACGGTAGCATTTGCGCCTGTACCCAATGCGCTCCAGGCACTGCCATTCCAAAGGGCTATACGGTTAACAGTAGTACTGCTGCTGCCGGCTGTAGTAAAGGTGCCGCCTGCGTATACATTACTGCCACTCACAGCTATGACATTCACAGTATTGTTCACCCCATTATCCAATGCACTCCAGGCACTGCCATTCCATTTAGCGATATTGTTAACGGTAGTACCGCCGGAAGCGGTGAAAGTTCCACCGGCATATATATTACCGTTGGTATCAACAGCCAGGGCTGCAACATTGGTACCGGTAAAACCACTACCCATTGCAGTCCAAACACCGGTTTGTATATTATAGGTTGCTATGTGTAAAGCAGATATACCGCCTGCAGTGGTAAAGGCGCCTCCTACGTACAAATTATTACCACTAACCACCAGCGCTAATACCGAAGCATCAACTGTGCCCAGGCTACTCCAGGAGGTTCCATCCCAAACTGCGAGGGATGAGGCCGCCTGGTTACCGGCATTGGTAAATAAACCACCTATATATACCTTTCCACCTGCCACCGCAACAGCATTCACATTACCATTGGCACCGATAGTGCTAAAGCGGGTATCCCATTGGGTGTTACAATCAAGATTGGTTTGGTCGGGCATAAAACGAGGGGCACCATCAGCTGTTTGGCCAAGATGGAACCCACGGGTATTGAAACTGCCTTCTGCCCCGTTCCTAATGGTGCCATCCGGGTTCAAGACATCGCTGAGAGAAGGGTTATTGCCATTGTTGGCTTGTTCTTTTGCTTTTTCTTCCTTCTCTGTATAAGGATTGTGTTTAAACGCACCCTGTACAAGCCGGGTAACCAATGGATCTTCTTTGGGGCTGTTGACAGCTGTTACGATCCTGTTACCACTACTTACATAGCTGGCATCAGCAGGCATTTTGCCACCGGTATTTGCCAGCAAGGGAACAACAGTAAAACAGGTACAGAAGATCGCTACAATAAGAGGTAATTTTTTCTTTATTGTCTCATAAAAAGCAGACAGTAAAGAACAATTGGGGGTAAAGTTCTGGGTCATAATAGTTGAGCTAAGGTGATTCATGTGGACCAGGGTTATAGGTACATTTTGGCCTAAAAATGAATAAACCAGGGATAAATCCGGTGAGTATGTCCACGAAACGGGGGTAAAATGAGTGCGAAACGGGGAAAAAGGGGAACGAAACAGGAAGAGGGGAAAAATATTCAATACTCAATATTCAATGATCAATAAATAACAAAGCCACCATAACCCGGAGGGTATGATGGCGTTTGTATGCTTGCCAATAAACGATTGCTACAGAAAAGTTGTACGTTATACGTTGTACGTTTTACGTGCGTAAAGAAATTGAGCTATCCTTCTTTTACTTACAACGTAAAACGTACCACGTACCACTTAACTTACAACCTATCACTTACTACTTACTACTTATTACACTAACAGCCGCTCCGCCGCCCGGGGCTAGCTTTAGGGTAAGCTTTGTAGTACGGTCTACCGGTACCTGCCGGATCGTATAGGCTTCGGGATTATTATTCCAGCTACTATTGGTTGCATCTTCATAAATAGTAGCGATGTATTTTTTACCGGCATCCAGGAAGCCAAAGTCTATAATGGACTGTCTTGCCTGCTCATCCGTAATAGCGCCGATGAACCAGTTATCCTTACCCTTTTCTTTACGGGCGATGGTGACATAATCTCCCGGCTCTGCTTCGAGTATATGGGTATCATCCCAGTCAACCGGCACGTCTTTAATAAATTGAAAGGCATCTTTGTGCAGCTCATAATTCTCAGGAAGGTCAGATACCATTTGGAGCGGACTATACAGCGTAACATACAAAGCCAGTTGTTTTACCAGTGTGGTATGCACCTGCCTGCCCGGTACAGCAGAATATCCTTTTATCCGGAAGATACCAGGCGTATAGTCCATCGGGCCGCCCATCAAACGGGTAAAGGGTAATATGGTTTCATGCTCCGGCAAGTTGCCATCGCTAAAAGCATTGTATTCATTACCCCTGCCGGCCTCACAAGCCATCCAGTTGGGATAAGTACGCTGTAAGCCCGTAGGCCTCACAGGCTCATGCGCATCCAGCATTACATGATACCGGGCAGCTTTTGCAGCCACACGGGTATAATGCTGTACCATCCATTGCCCGTCATGGTGTTCACCACGGGGAATGATGCGACCCACATACCCTGTTTTCACAGAAGCATACCCATATTGATTCATAAACCGGAAAGCGGTATCCATCTGCCGCTCATAATTGGTGGCAGAACCGGAGGTCTCGTTGTGCATGATCATCTTCACTCCTTTCGATGCTGCATAACGGGTAATAGCCTGGATATCGAAGTCCGGGTAAGGCGTTACAAAATCAAATACATTCTCTTTCCAGTTACCAAACCAGTCTTCCCATCCGGTATTCCATCCTTCTACCAACACGCCTTGAATGCCATTCTGCGCAGCAAAATCTATGTATCGCTTTACATTAGCAGTATTCGCACCATGCCGGCCGCTGGGTATTAACCTGCCCGCAGCAGAAAGACTATCAGGGTAATCGGAATAGCTCCAGGTGCTTTTGCCTATCTGCATCTCCCACCATACACCCGCAAACTTCATGGGGTGGATCCAGGAGGTATCGCCTATCACAGAAGGATCATTCAGGTTCAGGATCATTTTACTCGCCAGTATATCTGTTGCTTTATCGCTTACAATAATCGTACGCCAGGGCGTGTGGTAAGGAGCATGCAGGTAGGCCTTGTTACCCGTAGCATCCGGCACCAGTGCAGCTGTTAGCAGGTGGGTATCTCTATCCACATGCAGCTGCATAGCCGTATAATCTTTTAACCCTGCCTCATGTATATTAATATACAATCCATCAGCTGTCTTCATCATCAATGGCGTTTGCACTGCATACTGATCAGGGGCTACCCGAACAGCAATATCAGTAGAAGCATTCATCACCTTCCACGCATCCACCGCGCTTAACTTTGAAGTAGTATAGGGGTATTCATTGGTATCATAATCACCGGGGATCCAAAAGGTTTTGTGGTCGCCTGCCAAGTGAAACTGTGTACACTCATTAAGCACGGTGCAATACGTTAACCCGGGTTGCTTTGGAAATACATAACGAAAGCCTACGCCATCTTCAAATACACGGAACACAAGATCCATCAGTACACCCGAAGAAGCTTTTGCCAGGTGCGCTGTTAGTTCTGTATAATGATTGCGGATCGTTTTTACTTCACCCCAAACAGGCTGCCATGTTTCATCGGCCTGCTTTTTGGTTACACTCTTTAGCACAAACCCTTTATAAAAAGTGCTATCCGTATTCAATACAAAGCCAAGCGCAGAAGGCAGGATCACCGCCTTATGATCGAACCACACTTCATATACCGGCCTGCCGGCAACATCTACGGAGAAGGATAGCTGCACCTTATTCATCTGTACTGTTTCCCCCTGTTGTGCCGCAGTTCTCTGCAAAACACATACAATAAACAAACAGGTGGCAATAGTAGCCTTACGTAACATAACATTTATCATAATTGTCAATTGTCAATGGTTAATTGTTAATGATGGACCATAGGTGATAATTGTCAATGGTTGATGATTGAACCATTGACAATTAACAATTAACAATTACCCATTACTAATTGTAGTTCGGGTTTTGTTGTCCTGCTATCTTTGGATTAGAGTTGATCTCTGTCAACGGTATAGGCCATGTATAGGATTTATTATCCCATGTAAAACTGGTAGAGATCGTTCTTGCTGTAACATAGAAAGCAGCTTCAGAAGCGCCTAAATGCCAGCGACACATATCAAACCACCAATGGCCCTCGTTAAACAATTCAGCCCAACGTTCATAATACAATGGATTGGTACCCAATACAGGGTCATTAGCCACTGCTTTAGCCGGCGTGTTGGCCGTAAGGCTGGCATAATCAACCGCGGAAGGGGTATTAACAGGATAACCATAAGCCCTGCGTTTTACTTTATTGATGTATTCCAGGGCTGTAGCTGCGCCACCTGAATTCGCATTGGCTTCTGCATATAAGAGATAGATATCAGCGAGACGAAGAATATAAATATTCGCGCCTTCTGCCGGACCTGTACTATTGATGCTGTTAAAAATAGGCGCATACTTACGGAAGCTCCAGCCATACTCTGTATTCAGGTTCGCATCACCCATAATATAATTGGGTCTTGATACCGGGAACCAGTGCTGCCCGTCAAACTTTACAGAATCAACCCAGGGCTGTAGCATGTTTACATAAGCCCGTGGATCAACTGTTCCATTCGTACGCGCTGCTATGGAAGCCGCTTTATAGGTAGGGTCCATTACTTTAGCCGGGTTGGTATAAGAAGCGGGTTGGCTGTTATTGAAGTTGGGATTGGTTACCAGTGAAAAAGTACCCAGGTTAAAACCAAAGCGAACCACATTCTTATCATGAATGACTTCGTTACCATAACCCAGGGCATTAGAAGAGTTCTCTGTACCATCATACCCCAATGCAAACGGCGGCCATATCAAACCCATAATAGTAGTAGCATTAGCCGCTTTAGCGCCATAAATACCATAGTCATTGCCTTTGGAATCCTGGTCAACATTCAGCTCAAACAATGATTCTTCGTTAAACTCATTCGCACTGATGCCAATAAAAGCATCATGGTATTTAGCATAAGGCATCAATGTTTTACCGCTATTGTTGATCACATCCAGTAAAGTAGTCTTCGCATTGGTCCAGTCTTTAGTAAATACATATGACTTGCCCAGTAATGCTTTGGCGCTCCATTCAGTAGCCCTTCCCAGGTCGTTACCTGTCCATACCTGTCCTTTTAACAAGGTGGCAGACTGTTGCAGGTCGCTCTTGATCAATGTCCACACAGCAGTAATAGAACTGCGGGGTTGTTGGGTAAGTGCAAAGTTGGCCGGTAAGCCGCTAAACAACGGAACACCTAAGGTATCCTTTGCTGTTGGCGTTAGCAGGTTATCTTCTCCATACAGGTTCTCCAGCATAAAGTAATAATAGGCACGCAGAAAATAAGCCTGCCCGCGTACATAATCGATACTCGCTTTATCAGATGGCTTTGCATAATTCTTTTCATAGAAATCAGCACCAGCCAGGGCCACATTGCAGTTCTTCACGCCAGTGAATAATGCCTGCCATACACCGGATACAAAACCATTGGTAGAGGTGATGGTGTTCATAGAGATAAAGCCGCTCCAATCAGGATCGCTATAACTGGAATTGGCCGCATGGGTAGAGTTTGCGAGCATCTTTGGCAAAAAGTCGAAGCCATACAGGTATTGATCGCGCAGGTTAGAATAACAGGGCGCCAATACACTATTCAGGTCCAGCAGGCTCGCCGGGTAGTTACCGGTGGAGTACTGATCCGTAGGCCCTACCAGCGAAGGGTCTTTTTTACAACCGGTTACCGTTAATGTAACCAGTACCAGGAGGGAAAATATTTTTTTATACATTGTTTAATGCTTTATTGGATTAGAAATTAACATCAAGGCCAACTGAATAGATACGTGTTTGAGGATATTGCGCTACCGCATCAACACCCCTGGTAGTTACACCCACAGTAGTACCTACAAAGCCGGAAGCAGATTGTACAGAATACGCACTGCCGATCTCAGGATCAAGACCAGAATATTTGGTAATGGTAAACAGGTTGTTTGCCATTACAAACAGCCGCGCACTCTTAATGCTTGCCTTACTCATCAGGTTATTAGAGAAAGTATAGCCTACCTGTAAGTTCTTGAGCTTTACATATGCACCGCTTTCTACAAAGTAGCTGTTCACGGAGTTATAGTTACCGTTAGGATCTAGTGTTTTATCCGGTGCCAGTATGCGTGGCTGTGCCGTTACACCATTGCTGCCAAAGAAGGAGGCGCCGAAGATCTGGCTGGTACTGTTGCCATCTGCAAAAGGCGATTGCTCATACGCTTTTACACCATTAAAGATGTCAACCCCTGCCACACCGTTAAAGAGTAGTGCAGCATCAAATCCCTGCCAATTCAGGCGTATGTTTACACCATATACCAGCTTAGGATTAGGGTTACCAATCACCTGCCTGTCGGTACCATCAATGCTACCGTTCTTATCGAGGTCCTGGAACCGAAGGTCACCGGCATGTGCTACTTTACCATTTACTTTTTGTCCGGCAGCGTCGGCATCCGTCTGGAAAATACCAATGGCCTTATACCCATAGAACGAACCAAAAGGTAAACCCGCTTTGGTGATCGTTAACGGTGCAGTGCCCATGAGGTTAAAACCACTCTGGTCTAAATTGGTATAATAGTTACGGCCATCATATAAGGCATCGTTGGTAATGCCATCGAGGTCCTGCACTTTGTTCTTATTAAAGCCGGCTGTGGCACTTACATCAAAGTTCAGTTTACCCACATGATCCCTGTAACCCAATAACAGGTCAACACCCCGGCTCATTACATTACCAATGTTTACAAAATAAGGCGCTGTATAACCGGAGCTCAATGGCAGCGGTAAGGCATACAACATATCCTTAGTGGTTTTATTATACCACTCTACCGTAAAGTAGAATTTACCCTTAAACGCTTCTCCATCTATACCAATATTGGTTTCGTACAGGCTTTCCCAATGCAGGTTAGGATTGGGTACAGAACTGATGGTGTTCGCAATATCCAATGGCGCACCGGGTGCATAGTTCTGCCCGCCGTTGGCAATACCACTGGTTCCGTTAAACTGGCTATAGGTAGAGAGGTAAGAATAGGGAGGAATATTGCTGTTACCCAATACACCATAGCTGCCACGTAGTTTCAATACATTAATAGCAGGAACCGCTTTGCGGAAGAACGCTTCATTGGCAATGTTCCATCCTGCTGAAGCAGCGCCAAAGGTTCCTTTTTGTTTATTAGGACCAAACACCATGAAGTTCGCATCCTGGCGGATGGTTCCGGAGATATAGTACTTGTTGCTATAGTTATAGTTCAGTGTTCCAAACTGTGATTTGATCAGCAGGTTGGGATCGTATTTACCAGATACACTGGCCGCAGAAGAAGAGGTTTGAATAAAAGAGTAACCAGGTAACCCGATAGCGCTTTCATTGGCAGTAGTGATATTGTATTTGGCTGAGATCTGCTCATAACCCACAATAGCAGTGATGTTATGCTGGCCAAAAGACTGGTTATATGTCAATACATAGTTGCTCAACAATTGTTGGCTGTTGATCGCGTATTTGCTTAATGAATTAGCAGCAGGGGTACCGGGACCAAAATCGCGGTTGTCCTGGAAGTAATCCTGTGTTTCATCATAATAAGAGTAACCATAATTGGTTCTGAAGCTTAGGTGTAATGGCAGCCTGATCTCCGCAAACACATTACCCTGCAGGTTGTTCTTCTGGTTCTGTATGTTGGCAGAGTTAACAGCGCCCAATGGGTTAGGTCCACCGAAAGAGATGCCATAACCGGGAGGTACCACCCCTACTTTTCCATTAGGCTGGTACAAGGGTATAATGGGCAGGGTACGGAAAGGCGCATTGTGTAACTGTGGTTCCACAGGGCCCAATGGCGCCGTTTGGCGTTGGGATACCGCGAGCTGCTCTCCTATCTTTATATAATCACCCAGCTTATAATCGGTGTTTACGCGAACGCCGCCAATGTTAGAATAGTTCTTGATATAGATACCTTTCTGTGCATTGTAAAACCCGGAGAACAGGTAATTGGTAGTAGGCGTAGAACCATTGATAGACAGGTTGTAGTTCTGCTCGGTACCATTGCCATACAATACATGCACCCAATCAACATCAGGTAAGGTATCCGTATGAGCCGCTCCGGCGAAATAAGCAGGGTTCAGTACATTCTCCATTTTTATATAACCTGCTTTGTCCAGAAGATTAACCAGCTTAGGCTTGGTTACTCCATACCGAACATTGAAATTGATATTGGGTTTTGAACCAGCTCCTTTTTTGGTAGTGATCACGATCACTCCACCTGCTGCTGCAGAACCATAAATGGCAGCTGCGCTTGCATCTTTGAGGATATCGATAGAAGCAATATCCTGTACATTGATATTATCGCCGGGCATACGTACCCCGTCAACGATGTACAATGGGTTGGGTTGGTGTAAAGAAGACAAGCCCCTGATGATGATAGTAGGCGTGGCATCGGGTGCGCCGGAGTTTTTGATTACTTCCACGCCGGCAGCCCTGCCTTGTAATGCTTCTGTAACATTGGTAACAGGCTGGTTCCTGATGGCAGCGCCACTAACAGAAGCTACCGAACCGGTTACATCCTTTCTTTTTTGTGTACCATATCCTACTACTACCACATCTTCGAAATGCGCTATCGCTGTTGCCAGTGTAACACTCACTTCATTGATGCCGGTAATCGTAACTTCTTTGGATTCATAACCAATGCTGGAAAATACCAGGGTTGTTGTTTTGGCTGGTACTGATAGTTTAAATTCCCCGGTGGCCGATGTATTGGCACCGGCTTTTGACCCCTTTACAAATACCGAAACAGAAGAGATGCCAGCGCCTTTGTCGTCGGTCACCTTACCGGTAATGGTTTTGTTTTGGGCTTGGGTAAAACTAAAGACCAGTAGCATAAGGGAGCATACTAATAGCTTCCCCAGCAATCGTTGTTTTGTCATAAACAGGAGTTTATTGAAGTGATGATGGAAATGGTTGAGTGACTTTTAGCAGGGGTGTGCAGGTTACAGTGGATGGATTTTCATGATACAAGCAATTAAGTTTCGTAAAAGATGATGGCAGTTTCAAAGGAGACTCGTTATTTCTCATTTGACACATCAAAGAAAGACAGCTTACAAGGGGAAGGCAATTTATATTGCTGTTTTATAAGAAATATTGGCCATTTGAGGGGGATTTAACGATATAACTAATTGGCTATCAATTACATTATATTTATTAATATATAATGTAGATAAGAGGGATAAATACATATGACCTATAATATTTCCCGCAGATAACGCAGATTAAGCGCCCGCAGATTTGCACAGAAAGGAACTTAAGACGGACTTGCATAGGGAATAAAGGGTGCTAAAAGCTCCATTTGCCGTTCATTTGCCGTCCATTAGCCGTTCATTTGCCGTCTTTTATGGCCTGGTTGAAGGGTGGAGCTGGCATCCGTAAGGTGTATTGGATTGCCCTATACTGTTTTAATGGCCATGATGCGGTGTTCGAATTCCTCGTTGGGGATAATAGACTTGTTTTTGATCTTTGTTTTGTAGGTATTGATGGTATTTACCGAGTATTCGAGGATCTGGGCGATCTTCTCTGTATCATGGATACCCATCCGGATGAGGGCAAATATGCGGAGGTCGGTATTGAGCAACTCATCCCCCTTTAGTTTGATCCTGTCTTCTTCGTGAAAGAAGGCATTGAACTCGTCTACAAAGTTCGGAAATAGTTTCAGGAAAACCTTGTCAAAGTTCTTTAACAACTCCTCTTTTTCTTTTTTCAGGTTGATGGTTTTGGCGAGTGCCATTACTTCATCCAGCTTCCGGTAGGCAACCTTTTGGTCCAGGGCTTCTTTGAACTTTTCGATCTTGGCAAAGAATTCTGAGTTGGTATTAAAGAAGTAACCGATATACTCTTCCTTGATCTTATTGGCTTCCGTTAAGCGATAATTGATCTCCTGCTCTTTATGATGTGCAGTGGTGATGATCTGCTTTGCCAGTTGCAATTTCTTTACCTGTCGCAGAATGATTGCAGCCAGTACCACTACCAATAACAGCAGTACGGTGGCAATGGTGGAGTAAGTGATGAGTATTGTTTTTTGTCCCTCTACCCTACTTATTTTCTCGCCTTCTATCAGTGGCAGGATGGAGCTTACCTGTACTTTTCTTTGCCTGGCTCCATAAAAGCCCGCATCGGCAATCGCTTTCTCTATATAAGAGGAAGCCCTTTTTACATCGCCCTTCTTGTACAATAACTGGGCGAGGTTGAAGATGGCTGCGTTCTCTTTGGTAGAAGATTGTATATCCGCTATGGCTGACCGGATCAGCAGGATCATAGCTGTATCTGTTTGTCCTGTTTTGATATAAATATCGCTCAGTGTAGAAGCTGCAACGGCGAGTTGGTGATGGGTAAGATCCTGCCGGCTCATGGTTTTTTGAAACTCCAGGAGGGCTTTGTCGTTATTGCCGGACTTAATATCCTTTAACCCGGTATAATAGGAGTAAGAAAAAGAAGCCGGCGGGTATAACTGCAGGGCGGAATCGATATACTTATTCCCTTTGGCAATATATAGCGGCGTGTGGTAAGTATCATTATCGAAATCGCCCAGGTCATAATAGTATCGTCCCATCAGGGAATAGTACTCTGCCTTTACCGAATCGGGCATGCCCTGTATATTAATGGAGTTAAGAGAGTCCAGCGTTTCCTTGAACATACCGGAAGAGATCAGGGTGAACCCGAGTTTGATCCGGGCATATACTTCTTTGGAAGGGTCGTTCAAACGCGCGGCAGCTACCTGTAATTGTTTGGCATAATCAAATGCGGAATCGTAATTGAAGATCTTATAGGCTTCGTACAGGCCAAGGCAGGTAGTAAACTGTTCTGCGGGGGTATTCTTTAAGGGGTTCTTTTTTAAGGCGTCTATTTCTGCCTGCCAGGTAGCATCGTACCGGCCGGACTGTTCAATATTTTTATCCAGCTCCGCCAGCCATTGATCGGTGGTTTGCCCTGTAACATGAAGGAATACAAGCATTGTACATAAGCAGGACAACAAATATTTCATACAACCGGCAGATTAGCAATGAGGCAATTAGAGAGAGCAATATTATTACAATTATCGTATGAAAAATATGTAATCTTAATAAAGACCTGCCAGTGCTGCAGCAACAATAAACCGAAACTACCCATTTGGTAACCGGATGGTAAAAACAGCACCATTATTATTTTCTACTTCAATGTTGCCCCCATGTGCCATTACATACTGTTTAACAATGGCAAGCCCCAGACCGGTACCTTTATTCTTTTGCTCCGTTACAAAAGGTTCGAAGAGTGTTTTAAAAATACTAACCGGTATACCAGGGCCATTATCACGAATTATAACTGTTGTTGTTTTACCTGATTCCTCTACAGCGGTAGTAATATCAATAGACGGATCTATTACTTTATGATCTTCCAGCGCTTCTATGGCATTATTCACCAGGTTCATAATTACTCTTTTCAATTTGCTTTCCTCACCTTGCACTACCAGGTTAACAAGCATATTTTTCCTGATAACTATTTTACTGATCCCATTACGTTCCAGCGCCAGTTTAATACCCTCTTCAATAACCTGCTGAAGATTAACAGGATGTTTTTCTACCGCTGTGTCTTTAATAAAGTCCAGGAAATCCTCAAAGATCTCAGTAGCCTGTTCCCCGCATTGATCCAGTACATCCAGCCATTGGCTTTGTATATTTTCCTTACGCATCAGGTCAGTTACTACTTTGATATACATGATAGGAGGGCGCAGATCATGCATTACCATAGCCACAGCTTTGCCTACAGCAGCCAATTTTTCTTTCTGAAACAACCATTCGTGCAATTGTGCATTGCGAATGGCTTTTACAGCATTCTGCACAAAGAGCTTCAACAGGTATAGCTTTTCTGTTTTCAGCATCTCATGCATTTTCAATACCACAAAAATGGTATAATCATCCAGCTTCGCTAATACGATCTCCCCGATTTGCACCACTTCATTACCGGTAGGCATCCCTACTGCCTTTATCCGGCAAATCAGCTCATCCACATTAACTTTTTCTTCAAAAGCGCCGATAGAAAATATCTTTTCATAGCTATAATCCTCATGCAGCTTACCCAGTAAGGCCATGTCAGTTTCTATATAATCTGCCAGTTGTTCCAGTATATTTCGAAGCAGTGGATGGAGCTGCTGCTCTTCCAGGCTTATAGAAGAGATCACTTCTATCAGCTTCTCCAGGTTACGCAACCTGTTATAATCAGTAACAGCTTTGGTGGCAATCTGTACGATCTCTTCTGTTGCATAAGGTTTGCAATGATACCCTACATTGCGGCCAGCCTTAGCTACAATCTCATCGATCGATCTGTCGCTATAAGCTGTTACAAAAATGATCTCGGCTTTATTATCATATTGCCTGATGCGCGTTGCTGTTTCAAGCCCGTCCCATCCCGGCATACGCATATCCAGGAAGATAACTGCATAAGGTTGGTTATTCGCAATAGCAGTTTTTACCATTTCCAATCCTTCAGGCCCGTTGGCGGCTTTATCCACTGTAAAAAGGGGAATATTACTTGACTTAGAACTTAAGACCGGTTCAGGTTTATCAAATAAAATGCTGGCCGCCTTGTTCATACTATCCAGTTGTGGATGCCGTTGCGGAGGAGTGAGAATTTCTGCTATATTGTCCCTTACCATTTCCTCGTCGTCAATCACCAGGACGTTAGTATTAAAAGACTCTTTCATAGGTATAATACAAATGATTTAATGTTATAAATATTAACCTGGAAAATATACCTCCACCAGCGCCCCTTTGTCAGGGCCTTCGCTTGTAATACGCATACTTCCCCCATGACTTTCTACAATAGACTGGCAGTTATACAATCCCACACCAGAACCTGTGGCTTTAGTGGTAAAGCCACGTTCAAATAATCTTGCAGCGGTAGATGCATCAAATCCATGCCCGCTATCCTTTATTTCCAGTATCGTTGTCTCACCAGGTTGTTGATACACCCGTATATAGATACTCTTTTCATCCACGGTAAGCGGTATGGCTTCCAGGCTGTTTTTAAGCAGGTTTAATATCAGCTGCATCAGTTTGGTACGATCTCCTTTCACCATCACCGGCTGAGCAGGAATATCAAGGGTAACTGCGATATCCCTTTTATCAAATGAAGCAAACAACATAGCCATACAATCATTAATTAACGTGCGAAGGTTAACAGCGCTTCTTTCCTGTACTTCCTGCCCTGTTATATATTGTCTTTGAATATTCAGGATGTCCTGGATATGAGAGATGATATTGAGTTGCTCTGTAATGGATTTTTTTATTTCGTCCCTGCTGTCTGTCTGTGTACGGGTAATGCCGTTAAGCATATCTATTATGGCGGTGGTTTTGTCTGCCCCTATTGCAGCAGCAAATACATTTTGCTGTGTCTTAAAATAAGTGACGAGCTGCTCCAGGTTGTCCAGCTCACTCTGTTCCAGCAGCCGCTTAATACGGGTAAGATATGATCCGAATCCAACAACAGCATTGCCGATATCATGTAATATGCCGGAGGCTATTTCAAACTTGCCTTGTTCAATGGCTTTATCCAGTTCAGCTTTGATCACGGCCTGTTCTTTCAGGTGTTTCTCTGTAATATCATCAAAGCTTATCATGATACAGCCGGGAAATACCTTACTCACTATAAAATTAAAGTACTTTACTTCGCCGGAAGCTGGCTTATAGCTGTGCAATTCATTCGTAACGATCACTCCTGCATCATTCGAAAAGGCTTTGATCCTTCCGGGTATCGAGGGTGCAATAAATTCCAGGATAGGATATATATTATCCTGTTGCAGGTGATGTTGTGCAATAACAGGAGCCAGGAGAATCTCACCTACTATATTAAGCAGGACGATCTTACCGCTTTCATCAATTTCAGCCAGCCCCAGGGGCGCATATTTAAGAATAATCGTTAATTTATCTTCCGCCTGGGCAAGCGGGGGGGTCATATCAGGCATAAGGAGTAATTAAACAGTAAAATAGAAATATTTTACAAGGAGACCCTATAAAGATATACAAATATTTTATAACTCAAAATAGCTATTGCTAAAACCGGGAGACCAACAGGGAATAAATATTGGGTCATTGTCCGGATAAATATTTACTTCGTTACCTAAACCATCATACCATGGCCTCTATTAAAAAGCTATTCTTTATTGCAGTATTATTTTACCTGCCTCTCCATTCATTTGCCTGGGGTATGCTCGGGCACCGCATTGTAGGTGAGGTAGCTGATAGTTATTTAACACCCAAAGCCCGGCTGGCTATCAAACAAATACTGGGTAATGAGAGCATGGCTATGGCTAGTAACTGGCCCGATTTTATAAAATCGGACCCCACTTATAATTACCTGAGCCCCTGGCACTATGCGGACCTGGAGGACGGGCTTAGCTATGAACAGCTGCAGGATTATTTTAAAACAGACACGATTGCAGATGCCTATACCAAACTCACTTTTTTGATAAAGGAACTGAAGAACAAACAACTGCCTAAGGATAAGCAATTACTCTATCTGCGCCTGGTAATCCATATTATTGGGGATATACACCAGCCGATGCATGTAGGCCATACCGGGGACCTGGGTGGTAACAAAATCAGCGTGATGTGGTTTAGGGATTCCTCGAACCTGCACAGGGTATGGGATGACCAGTTGATCGATTACCAGCAATTGAGCTATACCGAATATACAAAGGCCATTAACTTCACTACTCCCGCACAACGCAGTGAGTGGCAGCAACAGCCCATGAGCCAGTGGTTCTATGAATCGTACCAGGTAAGCCGGGAATTGTATAGGGAGATTAAGCAACCTTACCAGAAGTTAAGCTATTCGTACAATTTTAAACATATTGCCGAATTAAATGAACGCCTTTTAAAAGGTGGCGTGAGGCTGGCGGGTGTATTGAACGGGATATTCGGGTAGGGTTCCCGCAGATGGACGCAGATGGAATACACGCAGATTTTCGCAGATTTTTTATAGATATAGCCATAAAAAAAGAGAAGCACCGTTTGCAGACGACGCTTCTTTTTTTGCATTTTATGAATAGATCCATTGACAAAAACGAGCATCCTGTTGTTTTGTTTACCGTTCGTATCTTATTTTTAGTTGAAATAACTACCGGTTACCAGTACAGAGAGGAGAACGAGGAATTCGCTGCGTTGCAGGGCTTGTTTGATGAGGTGTAAGGCTTTGGCTTTTTGCACACGAACAGTACTTTCTGAGATCTTTAGTTTGGCGGCTATGGTTGCATTGTCGAGCCCATCTTTTCCATAGGCCATTTTAAACACCTGTCTCATCCTTACAGGTAACCTGTCTATTTCCCGTACAGCCCTTTGCAATACCTCGGCTTTCATTAACCGGGCTTGTATATCTTCTTCCGTGTGCGTGGCGGTAAAGATGAGTTCACGCTGTGCTTTTTCCTTTACCTTATGGTGCTTTAAGTAATCGAAGCAGGCATTGCGAACCACTACTATCAGAAAGGGTTTGATGCTGTCGATCGATGTAAATGTGCGGCATTGCTGCCAGAGCTTTAAAAAGGCTTGCGATACAATGTCTTCCGCGTCTTCCTGGTTATTGATCAGGTAAGTGGCAAAATGCCCCAACGAGGTGTAGTGTGCTTTGAACAACAGGTAAAAGGCGCGGTTATTTCCCTGTTGAAATTGTTGCAGCAGGTAAAGCGGGTTATCCCATGCAACAGGCTGAGCGCTGGCAGTAGATTGCTCCATAACGAGGTTTGGTTTAGCAGGTTGAGAAAAAAAGCCGCCCCCGGCTTTGGCCAAAGGGCGGTGGGGGTTGGCGGTAAAATACCGTTACAGTTATAACAGCCTGTATAAGGGCTGTTAATAAGATTGTCCATATGTTGGCTCTTCCCGAACATAATTTCAGATGCAATGATTTAACATCCAATCAAATTGGTAGATGAGCCTGCGGTAAGTGGGGGGAGAACGAAACTCTTTAAAAAAGAGAGCGTGAACTCAACTTACCCGTCTAGCAGGCACTGGCATGCCGTGACACAGATAAGAGAGCCCACGCCCAAGAGCGTGAGCCTATTCTACTTATCATCTTGTGTCGTTTAAACTGCCAGTTTTACCAGACAAGACTCAAAGCGAATTGCTTCAAATTAGTTTATGAAGAAGTCGCAAAATTAAAAAATATTATATCATAGTAACATAATTAACATGATAACACAATATTATGACAAGTATTGAACAATATAAAATATTTTTTGTGCTTTATTTTACGCAAAACTGTTTATTTCTTTACTGCATTGAAAATGAGCAAGAAAAACAAACATAGGGGTGAAGTTTTACGGGATGTGATACTGCAGAGTAACATGAGTAAGACAACAATTGCTAAAAAAGCGGGTTATAGCAGGGGTAGCGTATACATCCATATTGCTAACCCGGAACTGCCGGCACAGATATTACAGGACTATGGCCGTGTATTAAGACATGATTTTAGCGAGGACTTTCCTGAGATTGCATGGAAGCTGGCGGAGGAGAGCCCGGAACTAAACGACCTGCCTGAGAACCTGGAAGAAGCTATTCGCCAAAGCGATCTTTGGCGTAACAAATACTACGCATTATTGGAGAAATACCAGAAGCTACTGGAAGAAAAGATCAATCAATCGTTTTAGCTGCCCTTATTACCTCGAGCCTGTTGACCACTACCCCGGGTGTGGGGAGGTAAAGATTGACCAGGGTTTCATTGCTGTTTACGGTAAAGGATATCTCCTTTTGAACATATCCGTTCAATACATTCTTATCCCAGGGAGCAGTGTCCGCCGGTATTTCTACACTAACCCATTGTGGTGCATTTCCGTTTACCGCTACCGCATATTTTACCAGCGCATCTTTATACAAATCGTGTGTAGGCAGGCATTGTATACGAAGCTTATAATTGCCCGTTGCCAATGGAAGCTTGTATTGTATTGCCGGGGCGTGTAAAATATCGTTATCGGGCACAGGAGCGGCATTTAGGGGCATTATTGTGAGGCCCTTCCCTCCTACACCCAAACCCTCTATTGTTTCGAGGCGGGCATTCGGGGTGTTGGTTTTGGAAGTATAGTCCGCTGCTGACAGGGATAATACCAGCGATTCCTGCAACCCTTGTGCAGATCGTGCACTGTCTTTGTATTGCTGCACCATTGCCTCTGTGGCAATAACCGGCATTTTAAAGATCTCCTGGTCGCGGGGGTGGCTGCTCATGATACCGTCCCATTTGCCATGGCCGATCTGTTTGTTATAGAAATCGGTCATAAACTCAATGCCCTCAAATGCTTCTTTGGCTTTTGACGCATACCCCAGGGCAGCTTCTTTGCCCTGTTGTGCGAGCTCAATGCTCTTCCTGGCAAAGAATACTTTTTTATTCATGAGGGCGGCGCCTTTTACCGGGTAGAGAACCAGTTCATAATAAGCTTCTTTCAGCCTTACCGGAACGCGTTGCAATATGGTTTCTGCCTCTGCGGCAATGGCATCGTATTCCTTTACCCGCTGCATGGCTTCTGCATCGGTATAACTGATCTTACCAATATGTTCGGGCTTGCCGCTGGCTGCCAGCTCGTAGTATTTGTTTTTGACCGCTGCAATGGGTTCTGCCAGGGCTTTACCAAATATCTCTACTGCCCAATGTTGGGTATAGCTATATGCATTCGCCGGTTGCCATTGCTGTACATTCCAGGCAAGATCCATAGAGAACTGGATCTCTTCTTCGGCGGGTTTGAGATCGCCTACATTAAACACCCATAAGCGCCCTGCCTGGTATGCATACGCTTTGCTCATTTCATAACTGATGAGCGATGGCGATACAGTGGAGAGCCAAAGGAAATCCTGTGGCCTTCCCCAATACGATAAATGATAATAAATACCACTCCCACCACTGCGTTGCTGTTCTTTGCCATCTGGTAACTGGCGGATATACCCGTGGTTATCATCACTCCATACAATGGTAATATCATCGGGTAACTGAAGGCCGGCATTGTATACATTCAACACTTCTTTATAGGGGCAGAAGATCTGTGGCACTTCATTAGCAGGCTTTCCTTCATATTTTGTTAGTATGTCGCGCTGGTCTTTGATCACCTGGCCGAGTAACTGTACTTTACCGGGCATGTCCTTTGGCCCGGGCATGCTGCCATCATGAATACCACGCATGCCTACGGTTACCACGGTAGGATAGTCTTTTACCTGCTTTATGCGATCTTCCCAATATTGGTAGATCTGGTCTTTATTCAGGTCATAACGCCATTCACCGGGTTTATGCCCGTATTCGTTTTGATAGTTGTCCGCCCATTCAAATACATTGTTGCGCATCATGGGTTCGCAGTGGCTGGTACCGATAATGATATCGTAATCAGCGGCCAGCTTACCATCTTCCTTGTAATAATAGAAGGCTTTGGTACAGGGGTGCATGGCAGGCCATAGATAGTTAGCTTTTAAACGCAAGAGTAATTCGAAGATATGCTGGTAAGTATGGGGGCCAATGTCTTTAACGGCTGTGTCCATTTTAGCAGCCGCCCAGGGGTGCAGGCCCCAATCTTCATCATTTAAAAAGATACCGCGGTATTTAACGGATGGCGAACCGTATACTTTATTACAAGGCGCTATATACAAGGCATTTTGATGTTCGGGTTGTATATCTGCCCACCAGTAAAAGGGATGTACGCCTATCAGCCGGCTTAGTTCAAATACGCCAAAGGCTGTGGCTCTTTCATTACTGCCTATTATACACAATGCCTGTTTAATACCCGGTGCAGGCTGTTTGACAGTGGCGATCATGAACGCTTCCCATTTGCCTTTGATACTGTCAACAGCGGCCCGCTGATTAAGAGTCAGTTGCTCTATCCATGCAGCCTGGCCAATGGTGCCGATCATTACCGGCATGACTCCCTGCGCAGTGGCTATTGAGCTTGTCGTTTTTGGCAATACACCTGTAACCAGCTGTACATCTTTTGCAAAAGCGTCGGCAGCAATATGTACTACGGTGGCTTCTTTTGCCTCTACATACAAGGTAGTGGCGCCTTTTGTGGTTACCAATGGAAAAGCACCTGTTGATGGGGTATTCAATACCTGTATATCGGCTTGTGCTTGCGCGCAATAAAAAGAGAGGCTACTTATTATACAAACAATCGCTCTTTTTAGCATAATCGTTTTTTATTGCCACAAAGACACTAAGACGCAAAGATCAATTTAATGAGCCCTTTGTGTATTAGTGTCTTTGTGGCCTTTTTACTTATAACGTATAACTTATTTCAGTTTAGTCATTTCACTACCTCCTAACAGGAAGGCACCGAGGCCATAGTCTTCAAAGTCGGGTACGTTATCATAGGAAACAGGTTGGCCATCTTTTGGTTCTTTACCAGTGCCCTGTACATAACCGAGGAAGCCGTTATCATGTACACAATCCTTTACCAGTGCATTCCACGCTTTTATTACAGCGGGCCTGAATGTTTTCTTATCCAGCAGCCCATTGTTGAGTCCCCAGGCGAAACCATATACAAACAAAGAAGTACCGCTGAGTTCTTTGCCACCAAAATGGGTGCTGTCTTTCAGGCTTACATTCCAGAAACCATCAGCACGTTGTAATGGCAGCACTGCTGCACACATATCCTTGTAGTCCTGCAGGTATTCATTGTAATGAGGGTCAGTTTTTGGTAACAGCTGTAGTGTTCTTACCAGGGCAGCTACCACCCAGCCATTGCCCCTTGCCCAATAACAGCTTTGACCATTGGGTTCTTTGTAAGGAGGTACAAAGTCCTTATCTCTCCACCACAGGTGTTCAGCAGTATTGTATAATCCATTGCCGCCATGCTTGTATTTGGTGAAGGCATACATCCCGTACATGCGGTGGAAATAGTTGGTATCGTTGTAGATAACGCCTAACCTGGTATATACCGGTAAAGCCATTTGAATGGCATCGATCCAGTTCCAGTCATCTACCTTGTCAGTTGTCATCATGAGGTCAATAGAAGCCTTGATGTCTTTGATGCGCTCTTCTTTTTTATCTACCTGGTACAGGTCAATATAGGTTTGACCGCAGCACTGGTTATCGGCATTGCGGGTTTTGATACCATCGCGCAGGCTCCAGTTGTGTTTGGTGCCCCAATCAACCGCATAATCATAATACGCTGGTTTCTTATCTACACTGTATAATGCCATAAGGCCTTCGTAGTAAACAGCTCTTGTCCATATATGGCTGGGCCAGGTTTTATTTTTAGCAACCAATACGATATCCTTACCGGTATCGGGCCATTTGCTCATGAAGTATTGATTGGTAAGCTCCATTGTTTTTAGTACTGCTTTTTTACCGGGTGCTTTTTGGGCGTTGATAGCAGTAGCTGTAAATAGCAGGAGGATAGTAACAAACCGGGAGATGGTTGGGCGCATGTGCAATCGTAATTTATGATCAATAAATATATTGGGACGCATGATAATACATATTGCAATGTTAAGTATCCTGAGGCGTCCTGCAAACGGTGATATTGACAATTCCCCAAACGGCTACTAACAATTCTACCACACCGCCCGCTATAAAATAAAGAGAGGGCATCCCATCTGTAATAATGCTAATACACCTTCCCGCTGCCAGGCTTCCCATAAATACCACATTGGCAATGGTGGCAGTGGCCCAGTATTTGGATTGCACTATACCTGCTACCCATAAAGCGCACATACCCAGGTACAAGACCATGATCACCCGGAATACATGTACCAGGTTGGTGGTGTTTACTGTAAAATTGAATAACCGGGGTAAAATGGTTGCAGGGGCTATTCCATACGCCAACGCTACCGGAACAATGATGATCACTGACAGGATGAGTTGCCAGTTCTTTGTCTTAAACATGCTATATGTTTTACCACTAAGCTCACTTAGTGTTTTTCTTCCGCTCTTCTTTCATTTGCGCCATAATAGCGGCGAGGTCAACCGGGGCGCAATAGATCGGCATTGCATGTAAAGACATGTAGTTCTTTACAGAAGCAAGACCGTATTTGAATACACCTTTTGCTTTATAGATGATCATTTCTTTACCCATCATGGTGCCTATTTCCGGCTGCACCGTTTTGTCTGTATTGATGATGATGGTGTGAATGGCGGAAAGGAGTGGCTGCCGGGAAGGGTCTTGTTGTGATAAATACGTGGGTATAGACATAAACATCGTTTTGGCAGCTCATGTAAATATAATTCAAAAAGAACTCCTTTTACATCCGGGCTTATTATCTTACACTTATAAATTAATTACCTTTTATTCACTTGTAATTGCCATTCATATGAAAACAACTATTTCTCAAAAGTTCTGCGCTGAATTCATAGGTACCCTGGTACTGGTTTTAATGGGTTGTGGAAGTGCTGTAATTGCCGGTGCCAGCGGCTTAACCGGAGTAGGCCTGTTGGGTATATCTTTTGCCTTTGGCCTGTCAGTTGTGTCTATGGCTTATGCTATCGGCCATATTTCCGGCTGCCATATCAACCCCGCTATTTCTATCGGGATGGTGGTAGCAGGACGCATGAAAGCAGGGGAAGCCGTTTATTATATCATAGCACAAATTCTTGGTGCTATTGCCGGTGCAGCTATCCTTTTTGTAATCGCATCAGGTAAGAGTGGGTATGACCTGGGCATCAACGGGCTGGGACAGAATGGCTATGGAGACCTGTCTCCACAGCATTATTCACTGGCGGCTGGTTTTATCGCGGAAACAGTGTTGACTTTTATTTTCCTGCTGGTTATTTTTGGCAGTACCTCTACCAAGAATATCCATGGGGGCTTTGCAGGCCTTTCTATCGGGCTTAGCCTGGTATTGATCCATATTGTAGGTATACCTGTTACCGGGGTTTCTGTTAACCCGGCAAGAAGCATCGGACCTGCATTATTAGCAGGCGGTGGTGCTCTTACTCAATTATGGCTCTTTATAGTTGCCCCTATATTAGGAGCTGTGCTAAGCGCTGCTACCTGGCGATTTCTTTTCGAACGTAACTAATCCACCCTCCTTACCTGCAGGCCATTCAGGATTGTTTCTCCTTTGATGGCATTAAAGCTAATGGTAATGCCCTGGCCATTGCCGGCGTGCCATTTTGTTTTAGCGCTATAGGCCTGTTCCGGCTGGAGGTAATTATCGCTGCCTAAATGATTGATAAAGGGCTCTCCATTGATCAGCACATCGAAGGAACGGGTAATGGTATCTTCTTTGGTTTTATTGTTATCGAGGTTGTAGACCAATGCTTCATGCTTAACAGCGGATAGCAGCTCGGCAAACAACAGGGTGATCTCGTAATCTCCATCCGGTACATCCAGCTTAAACTGGCGGATGCCTACGCGCTGGGTTTCATAGATGGCATCATAATCTGTACCCAGGATGTTCTTATCAGAGCCGTAGGATTGCCGCTTATTGCCTTTCATTACAAAAGGCTGGCCTCCTACATATCCCCAGCTTCCGGGGTGATAGGGTTGCTCGGGCAACCATACCTGTTGCAAGGGCTCATCGGAGAACTGGCGCTGGTCACCCAGGCTTATATTGAGCTCTTTAAAAGGCAATACCGTACTTGCCAGGTTGGCCGGCTGTAAGAGGAAACGAACCTCTACCATATCTTTATAGGTCTTGCCATTGCTGCTGGCAACAGCTTCCAGTTGGTTGATGCCATCTCTAAAAGGCACTTTGAAACCGGCTACACCATTCACAGGTGTTACTGTGCCGAGTGATACCCCGTTTAGTAGCAAGATAACAGGGGTGCCCTGGTTGGTATAGATATCCACCGATTGTGTACAGGTAAGGGTAGCACTGTCTTCCGCAATGCCGGAACGGAGTACCCATGCCCTTGATCCTATACGGAGAAAAGGGGTAGTTACCAGTTTGGATTGATAGAACAGGTAACTGTCTTTTAGCTTACGGTCGATCGTGGTAATGCCCTTGGTATTGATATGAGGATTGGCCTCTGCCCTGCCCTCTGAGTTAAAGTCGGCCAGGTTCCAGAGCGCGCCACCGGTAACAAAGGGACGGGAAGCTATCGCCTCATAGTATACATCATGAAAGTGCGTGGCATACTCCACCGTTTTATCAAATCGCTGCGGAGTGGTAAGGTTGTGCAGGCGGATGTCGGCATCTGCGCCATATTCAGTTACGATCAATGGTTTATCGGTTAACTCTTTATGATGCCTGTCCAGCGTACGGGCAAAGTCTGGCAGTTCCCCGCTGTACCAGCCTGAATAGAGGTTCCATCCTACTATCTGTGGTATGCGTACCAGGCCTGCTTTTACATACACATTATAATCTGCGTGGCAGGGTATCATGGTATACCGGGAAGGGTCTTCTTTACGGGTGAGGCTATCTATGCGTTTTGCCAGTGCCGCTACATGCTGGTAGTACAATGTACGCCTGACAGTATCAGTGGCATTGTAACGGGGTGATAGCAATACCTCGTTCATGTAGGCCCAGATAACGATGGAAGGATGGTTACAATATTGGCGGATCATCTCTTCCTGCATGTGGAGGCAGTTATTGGCGAATGTATCATTCTCCGTAATGCGGTTCACAACAGGAATCTCTACTGATGCCACAATACCCAGCCTGTCGCAGGCTTCCAGTACGGCAGGATCCTGCGGGTAATGTGCTACGCGCAAAAAGTTACCCCCCATTTCTTTTAGCAATTGTACATCCCGTACATGCATTGCATCGGGCAGGGCGTTGGAGATATCTTTATAATCCTGGTGGCGGCTGGCGCCCATCAATTTATAATGTTTGCCATTGAGAAAGAAGCCCTGTGCTGCATCGAAGCTGAACCAACGCAGGCCCAGTGGATTACTCACCTCATCCAGTAATTGCTGGTTATCGGCATCTGTTACTGTAGTAGTAACATGATAGAGATAAGGGTCTTCTATATTCCACAGGTGCGGGTTTTGTATAGCAGCGAACTGTGTAGTAAAAGGATAACGCTCTCCTGCTTGTAGGGTAATATGCTGTTGTTGCTCTCCTACCAGCTTGCCTGCCCTATCGGCAATACGGCTTACCAATAATAATCGACGGGCCTGGCTGCTTTGATTACAAAATTGGCCTTTTATATCAACCGTGGCATTCACCGCGCTTACCTGTGGTGTGGTGATAAAAACACCGTTGGAGGCATCGTTTTCCGCATCAAAATGTACCGGGTTCAATGCTACCAGGGATACATCCCTATATATTCCCCCAAAAAAGGTAAAATCAGCTGATAAAGGAGGAATGTTCTCGTTATGGCTGTTGTCTACTTTTACACTGATCTCGTTGGCTGTAACAGAATCATTGCCATGGATCAGCAGATCGGTAATACGGCAATTAAAAGCGGTATAACCGCCTGTATGGGTACCGGCCAGTTTACCATTTACATATACGGTGGCTACCTGTTGGGCAGCTCCAAAATGCAGGTATATTTCTTTGTGGTTCCAGGCCGATGGTATAAAGATCGTTTTGCGGTACCAGCCAATACCCCGGTAATAACCCGGTTCATCATCCAGCACATCGGTGGTATTCCAGGTATGCGGCAGGGATGTTTTTTCCCAGGTGGTGGCGGAAGTTTCCTTATCGGGATAACCGGCTATGTCTCCTTTGTGAAACTGCCAGTTGGTATTAATGCATTGTTGGATCCGGCCCTGTGCTGTTAAAGTTATCACACTGATTATAGTGGCGAGCAGCAGGAATCCTCTCTTAATTATCCTTGTCATAATCGTCATCGTTCGGGCTGCAATATTACAAGAGCAAGCGTATTACATATAGCGATTTATACCTGAAGTATTCCATTTTGCCGTGTAGTAGTATAATAGTAGTAGTGATTTAATGGTCAATTGTCGATGGTCAATGGTTAACAGGGGAAAATAAACGTCATTCATACACTAATAATTGCCTGTTGACAATTGGCCATTTGTTCTGCTTTTGTATTACTTTACACGGCCTTTATGCTTGCCCGCGTTGACATAAATACTAATATGAGTGATCTCTGGACCCGGTTCCGGAACGGAGATGCTGACGCTTTTGGCGAACTGATACACACCCATTACCAGGACCTGTATCATTATGGCATACGGTTTACCAAAGACGAGGAACTGGTAAAAGACTGTATCCAGGAACTCTTTCTCTCCATCTGGAAAAGCAGGGCTTCTTTTACGGAAGTAGTGCAATTAAAATATTACCTGCTGAAATCTTTCCGCCGCAAAGTGAGCAGGGAGCTCCAGCGGAATAAGCGGATCAAAACACTGGAGTTGCATTTTGAAACAGGCTTCGATACGGAGCTATCTATCGACCATACCCTTATTAAAGAAGAAGCCACCCTGGAACTGGCGAAAAAAGTACGGGCCATTATCAGCCGGCTGTCCAAACGCCAGCAGGAGATCATCTACCTGCGTTTTTACCTGAATACAGACATGGAGGAGATAGCGGGCATTATGTCGCTCAACAGGCAGTCTGTGTACAACCTCTTACATGAGGCTTTGAAGAAGATGAAGGACAATACTGATCATGATATTCTATCCGTTTCCGTAGCTGTATTACTGGCAGCCATGCTGGCTGTTTCCTGATCTTCTTTCCCTTTTTTAAAAAAAGTTTCTTTTTATCCAGTAGATATCGATTGATGGCTGCCTCTTTATAAGCGTAAGAACGATTCTTACTGCTTGTATATGGAAAATATTGACAGGAATAGTATAGAACACTTTGTGTTTGACAAATCTTTCCGTGAGTGGGTATTGAACCCTGCTACAGCGGGGGCTCATTGGGAGCAATGGCTGCAGGAGCACCCTGAACAACACCATACCCTGCAATATGCCAAGGCGGTGATCTATGCTTTGCAGTTGCACCAGCGGCCTTTACCGGAAGAAGCGATACAGCGGGAGATAGAAAAGATCCTGAGCCAGCTGGATGAAACAGGCGATATTTTTACAGAAGAAGACCTGCCGGCGGAACCACAGCCACGCCGTTCCTTGTTCAGAACACCCTGGTGGCTGAACATCGCTGCCGTGTTGTTATTGATAGCAGGCACTAGTTACCTGTTTATTACACACCGTTACCAAAGAAATATTACAGATGCTTTTTTTTCCTCTGCTTCCGGCAAATTGATACAGTCATTCAATCATACAGGAGCCATTCAGCGAATTACCTTGCCAGATGCGAGTACGGTATACCTGGAGAATAACAGCAAGCTGAGCTATCATGACAATTTTAATGATAAAAAAAGAGAAGTATACCTGGAAGGAGAAGCTTTTTTTGAAGTAACCAAGGATATACAGAAACCATTCCTGGTGTATTCCCGCAATATTGTTACCAAGGTGTTGGGTACCACTTTTACCGTACGGGCATTCCCGCTGGATAAACAGGCGATGGTGGTGGTAAAAACAGGCAAGGTATCTGTGTTTAAGATAGAGAACCTTACCGAAGCCAATGCAGCCAGCGCCGAGTTAAAGGGTGTTGTCATTACGCCTAACCAAAAGATCGTGTATGACGGTAAGGCGAAAGAACTGAATAAGACACTGGTGGATACCCCGGCTTTTATTGCGCCGCCGCAGGCTACAGAGTTTGCTTTTGATGATACCCCTGTAAAGGAGGTGTTTAAAACCATGCAGCGGGCATATGGCATTACGATATTGTATGATGAAGAGCTGCTGTCGTCCTGCTCTTTATCCGTTACCATGGGTAATGAGTCTTTCTATGATAAACTGACCCTGATCTGTAAAGCCATCAACGCTTCGTATGAAGTGATCGATGGCAATATCATTATCTCAGCGAAGGGATGTAAATAAAACTAACGATCATACTATTACTATACCTATTAACCCCCAAACTGCTATGCTTATGAATTGATTCCTGCACACAACTTCCTGTAAATAAAAAACCGGCAATGGTGAAGCATTACCGGCTTATAGTATCGTCCCGGGGATAGCCGCGAAACCATCTCCCAGGGGACAGTTCTGCTCATTTGTAAACAACAAACAAAACAGTTGCAAAGTATGAAAAAAAGGTCGTATCACTCAATTGCTGTTGCCATTATGAAAATCTCTCTTATACCAGTATTGATCCTCACATTTGGCTGGTGTTCGTATGCCACCGAATCATCCGGTCAAAGCCTGCTGGATAAAAAGCTTGCTTTAAAGATCAGGAATGAAGAGATCAAAAAAGTGATCTACCAGATCGAGAAGATCACTGATGCAAAATTTATGTATAGCCCCCAGCTCATACAATCTTTTCGCAAGGTAGACCTCACGGTGAACAATCAAAAGCTATCGGATGTATTGATGGAATTGTTTACCCCGCTGGATATCAAATATGAACTGGTAGAAAACTATATTATCCTTAACAAGAAAGAAGATGCCACCAAGAAGGGTATTACTACCGGCCAGGGCAATCCCCCCAGGACCATCACTGGTAAAATAACAGATGAGAATGGTCAACCGCTGGAAGGGGTTAGCATCAAATTACAGAATGGTACCGCCATAGCCGTAACAAAAGCCGATGGCCGATATACCATTAATACTGGAGACGCTACTGATATTACACTGCTGTTTTCTTCTGTAGGCTATATTAACCAGGAAATAAAAATAACCGGCAAAACAGTGATCAATGTAATGCTCAAAAAGCTGGTTACCAATTTAGATGATGTAGTGGTTATTGCTTATGGTAAAGCCAGCCGCCGGTCTATCACCAATTCCATTGTATCCTTATCGGGCAAAGATGTGGAGGACATACCGGTAGCATCTGCGGCAGAAGCTATGGTAGGGCTGGTAGCAGGTGCCAATATCTCCATACCTTCCGGTGAGCCCGGCAGTGCGCCCGTAATACGCATTCGTGGCGTGGGTTCTATTGGTGCAGGCAACAATCCTTTGTTCGTAGTAGATGGCTATCCTTTAAACAGCGCTGATAACTTTAACCAGATCAGTCCTGCGGATATACAATCCATCCAGGTATTAAAAGATGCCGCGGCTTGTGCTATCTATGGCTCCCGCGGTGGCAATGGTATTATACTGGTAACCACCAAGCGTGGATCTGCCGGCAAACCCCGGTTTAATTTTACTACCCATACCGGTTTCCAGCAGGTATCCAAAAAGGTAGACGTACTCAATAGCCCCCAGTTTGTGAGCTACCTGAAAGATGCCTATGCCAATGGAGGCTCTACCTTACCCACTCCTTATACTGACCCTAATGCAACCTATGCCAATACTGACTGGCAGAATGCCATCTTTAAAACAGCTTTACAATCCAACATACAATTATCTGCTTCGGGTGGTTCTGATAATGCCCGTTATTATATAGCAGGCAGTTATTTTAAACAGGATGGTATTATTAAAGGAACCGGAACAGACCGGTATTCTATGCGCATGAACTATGATGCCAAACTATCCCGCAAGCTGAGCATCGGCATTTCTATGGCACCCTCTTTTAGCCGTGTGGACACCCGGCCCATCTCGGGCACTTTTAATGGCTCTACCATCACTGGTGGCGGTTCTTCTATCGTAGGCGCCAGTGTTACCGATGCTTTGCTGCTTCCACCTGTATTGCCACAATTCATTGCCAATGGCGACTATGGGCAATATTCCAATACCGGCAACCTTGTCACCATCAATATCTATAATCCCGTGGCTACGCTGGACCTGTACCAGGACCATACCAATTCTTTCCGGGGCCTGGGTACTACCTTCCTGGAATGGGAGATCATTAAGGGGTTGACATTTAAAACCAATGTGGGTGGCGAGATCCTGTTTAGCCGCCGTAACTGGTATGTACCTGCTACACTGGCAACGGCATCTTCCACTACCCGCGAATCTATCCAACCCTGTATTGGCCGGTATTGCTGCACAACAGATCAACAGCAACAACTATAACTGGGTATGGGAAAACACACTTAACTACTCTTTTAATATAGGCATGTACCATAAGCTGAACCTGCTGGCCGGTTATGCCGCACAACGCAATACCAGTGAGGGCAAGCGCCGTATTTGGACAGGCAGGCACGTATACCAATTCAGCCATAGAATATGTAACCGCAGCAGGGCAGATCTTTGGCTCTGCCAACTATGGCGCCAATGCGCTGGTATCTACTTTTGGCAGGCTGAGCTATAGCTATAAGGACAAGTACTTATTGTCTGCCGCCATTCGTACAGATGGCTCTTCCCGTTTTGGATCCGATAACCGTTATGCTACTTTCCCTTCTGTATCTGCCGCGTGGAGAATGACAGAGGAAAACTTTATGAAAAAACTGCGCTATATCAGTGAGCTGAAGATAAGAGGCAGCTATGGCGCTACCGGTAATAACAACATAGGCGACTTCTCGTGGCAGAGTTACCAGACTGCGGCCAATTATATCTTCGGCTCCAATGCCGGTACCCGGGTATATGGTTTTACTCCCAACTCCGTATCGGTGAAGAACCTTACCTGGGAAACCAACAAACAAATAGACGCGGGACTTGAACTGGGCTTATTTAATAACCGGATCTATCTGACCGTAGATGCCTACCAGCGCAATACCACCAATCTCCTGTTAAACAGGAATGTACCTGGTCTTATCGGCTTTACCACCAGGGTATTGAACAACGTGGGTGAGGTTAGAAACCAGGGCCTGGAGTTTGCACTAACCACGCAGAACACCACCGGCAAATTAAAATGGACCACCACGGCCAACCTGTTCTTTAATAACAACAAGGTAATGGCGCTGGCGAGTGATAACGACCAGATATTGTTTGATGCAGTGAATGGTTATACCAGCTCTATCAAAGTAGTAAAGGGGCAGGCACTGAGCAGCTTCTATGGATACAAACAGATAGGCGTATACCTAAACGCTACGGATGTAACGAAGAGCCCGGTATGGGCTTCCGGTGGTTCACAGCCCGGCGATATCAAGTATGCAGATGTAAGTGGCGCCAATGGCAAGCCTGATGGAAAGATAGATGCCAATGATATTACCTTATTGGGCAATGCCTTACCTAAGTATTCCTTTGGCATCCTCAACTCATTCGCGTACAAGAACTTCCAGTTTAGCTTTAACCTGCAGGGCAGTGTGGGTGGACTGGTACTAAACGGTGTAGACCGGTATATCTATAACTTCTATGGCAAGGTAAATGCCCGTACGAATGCATTGAACCGCTGGCGTTCAGAAACAGACCCGGGAGATGGATGGACACCGAAGGTTACTACTGCCCCGTCTACCGCTTTGACTTCCTTTTCCAGTCACGAGCTGTTTGATGCTTCCTTCTTACGTGTACGAAACATCACTTTACGCTATGCCCTGGACAAAAGGATCCTCAGCAAATTACACCTACAAACAGCCAGCCTATATGTAACTGCACAAAACGTATTCACCTTTACCGGTTACTTTGGGTATAACCCGGAGGCTAACCTGTATGGCAATACCACCAACCCTACCTATGGTGTGGACCAGGGAAGTTACCCGTTGGCAAGGACGGTTACATTCGGACTAAGTGTAGGATTCTGATCCTGATTGTTATTGATTTTATCAACCAAGAAAAAGACATTATGAAACGCATTATCCATATACCGGCCACACTCGCAGTACTGTTGTTATTCCAGCAACTATTGTTTAGCTCCTGCTCCAAGAACTTTATTGATCTCACTGATCCCACCCGCATTGTATCCAGTGATTATTACCAGGACTCTACCAGTGTAGCAGCCGGCGTAATAGCGGCCTATGCTACTTTACAGGGAGAATATGGAAGGGCCGGCAGCAACAACCGCGGCATCTTCCCTTTTGCAGAAGTAGCTTCTGATAACAGCTATTCTGTAATAGATGCTACGGGCATCGGCGACTTCGAATACTTTACTACCACCTCCGCGAATGTCAATGTACAAAGCATGTGGGTGGCTACCTATAAGTCCATCGCTACCTGTAATATTCTATTGAGCAGGGCGCCTTCAGTAAAGATGACCCCCGCCACCCTCAACCGGTATATGGCAGAAGTAAAGTTCATCCGTGCATTGGTGTATTTCAATGCGGTGAGGATATGGGGAGATGTACCATTGGTGACCAGGGAGATCTCTTCTATAACGGATGCCTATGTATATGGCAGAACCAGCCAGGATTCTGTATACCAGCAGATCATCAAAGACCTTACTGATGCAGAACCGGTACTACCTGTTAAGTATGCTTCCGCTAATGACCTTGGGAGGGTAACACAGGGAGCGGTGAAAGGGCTGCTGGCAAAAGTATACCTCACACAGAATGATTATACCAATGCCGCCAATAAGCTGAATGAGTTCATCACCCTGTATGATAACAGCACCTATTCGCTACAAACCACATATGCCAATATCTTCTCCACCACCAATGAAATGAATTCGGAGATCATCTTTGCCGTTCGGTATACCAAGGGTGGTTATGGTACGGGGAGTCCCTTTACCAATTACTTCGCCCCCAACGCTTCCGTAACAGGCGGCATCGGTAATGCGGGACAATACAACCTGGTACGCAAAGACCTGGTAGACACCTTCCTTGCCAATGGCGCTTCTGATACGCGTTATGCGGCGGCTATCGGTTTCTATACAGGCACCGGCGTGTATTATACCAAGAAGTATACGGATGTACCGGCGAGTGATGGCGATGCGGATTGCGACTGGATCGTATTGCGCTATGCAGATGTATTGCTCATGTATGCAGAGGCATTGAATGAGCAAAGCGCTGCCAATGTAGCGCTGGCCATTCCCTATATCAACCGCGTGAGAGCTCGTGCCGGTATTACAGCCCTCTCTGCCAGTACCCAAACACAAGCTTCCCTGAGGCTCGCTATAGAGGATGAAAGAAAACTGGAGCTGAACATGGAGGGCCATCGCTGGTTTGACCTGGTGAGAACGGGCAGGGCCGTTACTGTTATGAATAACCACTTTACCAAATACCAGATCAAGAACGGTACGGTAGTAGTGAGCATACAACCCTACCAAACTTTATTCCCCATCCCCCTGAGCGAGATCAACACTAACCCAATACTTAAACAAAACACGGGATACAATTAACCCCCGTCCCCTAAAGGGGGGCATGAAGCATCACTTAGTGACAACTCAGTGTTCCTTGTGCCCTTAGTGTTAAACATTCTTGTATGCCCATAAGGGCATGCATCATCTATCCATTTTTAAACAACCGATTATGAAAGCAATACTACTTATTGTATTAGGCATGGGCTGCATGTTTGGCAGCCGCGCGCAATGGAATTATGATTCTGCGAGGGGCCAGAGCCTGAATGCCGGCTATACCGACCTGGGTACCAATGGCACTGCCATCACTACCAATTATACCGGTACCGCCATGACCCATGATGATGATAACTCTTCTGTACAGAACATAGGGTTTACGTTTTCTTTTAATGGCAAAACCTTTACACAGTTTGTATTGAATACCAATGGCTTTATCAAGCTGGGTGTGGATACACCTTCTTCGCGTAAGATCTTCTATCCTACTATTGGCGCGAATGGTGTGGGCTCGACTGGCCCTGCAGCGGGCGTTGTATATGTAGCGGACAGTAACCTGATCTATCCTTTTAGTCACGACCTGAACAACGATGCTACCGGGCTGGCAGAGTACCGTGTGTATACCAGTGGTACTACAGGATCGAGGGTGTGTACCATACAGTATAAACATGTAATGGATAAGCTGACGCCTACCCAATACACTTATATGGAATTCCAGGTAAAGCTGTATGAGACCACCAATACCATCGATTTTGTATACGGTACCTTTACAGCGAGCAGCAACACCTCTACCCTAACTACCGCTGCTGTAGGTATCAAGGGCAATGCACCCGATAGCTCGGTAAATGTGGCTAAGGGTTCTTCTACTTTATGGAATGCGACACTGAGTACTGCGAACAATCTCTATTTCAAGAACAAGAACTATAGTACCGCCGGCCCTAATTTCAGCAGCCGTAATGCCGTATTACCGGATGCAGGACGCACTTTCCGTTTTGTATCCAATAGTACTGCCTTACCGGTAACACTGGTTAACTTCTCTGCCACGGAGAATAACCACCAGGTGGCTATTCACTGGACCACCACGAACGAGATCAATGAAAAGAACTTTGAAGTACAACGCTCTGCCAACGCAACAGACTTTACGACCATTGGTGTAGTAGCTGCAAAAGATGATGCCGCTACCAATCATTACCTGTACACCGATGCGAACCTTGCGGGTACCGGCAATGTTGTATTCTACCGGTTACAACAAAACGATGAGAACGGCAGGAGCAGTTTCTCCAATACCATCCGCATCAGCCTGGATGGTGTGAATGATGCTTTGACGGTATCTGCCATGAATCCCTTTCATGATGCCATTACCCTGCAATTACAGACACCTGCCGCAGGTAAGGCACAGGTATCGCTTTTGTATGCAGACGGACGCGTGGTTACCAGTAAAGAACTATCTGTACCGGCAGGAAGCAGCGTGGTAATACTGGAGGAACAGGCACACCTAGCCAAAGGCGTTTACTTTCTACGGGTAGCGAAAGACAATGCGGTGAAAACGATCAGGCTGTTGGAAGAATAAAAATACAAGTACGAAATACGAAGTACAAAGTACGATGACGGGCTTTAGATTAATGATCAACTATCATAGTATAATATGAACAAACAATATAACACGTCTATATGGTATGCGCTGTTGGTTTGCCTTGTAATGGGCTTGCTGCCTGTTATGGTAAAAGCGCAGTCCGGCAATGAATACACAGGTACTGTAAATGCACGGGTAGCCAATAGTGAAAAGAAAACATGGGGGCCATGGAAGGCTTATCCCACGCGTAGCATTGCTACGTTGAATGGCTTTACCAAGGGCAAAGTGATTGGTCTTGACCAATATGGTGGCCGGAAAGACCGGAAGACGACAGCTACCGGCTTTTACCATGTTAACAAGATCAATGGCCGATGGTGGGCGGTTGACCCCGATGGTTATCTCTATATCAACGTAGGGTTGGTGGATGTAGCCCCCGGTGGCTCTGACAGGAATAAGGCTTACCTGAAGCAGGGCTTTGGCACCCCACCCGAATGGGCGGAGAAAACGCAGCAGATGCTATTCGATTATGGCTTTAATGCACTGGGCGCCTGGAGCGCTGTTGACCTGTTCCGGCAAACCAAATTACAGGCATCCCATCCTGTTTCGTATACCATCATCAAAGACTTTATGAGCGCTTATGGCAAGAAGCGGGGCGGCACTTACCAGGACCCCGGGCATACCGGTTATCCTGATAAAGTGACTTTTGTATTTGACCCGGCTTTTGAAACCTTTTGTGATGAATATGCCCAACAGTTGGCCGTGAACAAAGACGACAAGAACCTGTTTGGTTATTTCTCTGATAACGAGCTCCCTTTTGATCGCTTATCGCTGGACCGATACCTGGGCAAGAAAGACACGACTGACTATGGCTACCTGGCTGCCAAACAATGGCTGGCCAATCAACATATAGCACCAACTGCTATCACCGATTCTATCCGCAATGAATTCCTCGGAGTGATAGCCGAACGATACTTCTCCATTGTATCCAAAGCCATTAAAAAATACGACCCCAATCACCTGTACCTCGGCAGCCGCTTTCATTCCTATGAAAAGAAAGTGCCACAGGTATTCAAAGCAGCCGGCAAATATGTAGACCTGATTGCCGTGAACTACTACCGCGAGTGGACACCCACACAAGAGGATGTACACAACTGGGAAGCCTGGAGCGGTAAGCCTTTTATCATCACCGAATGGTATACCAAGGGAGAAGACTCCGGCATGCCTGATTACTCCGGCGCGGGATGGGAAGTACCCACCCAGGCCGAAAGGGGCCTGTTTTACCAGAACTTCTCACTGGGGTTATTGGAGAGCGGCAACTGCGTAGGATTCCATTGGTTCAAATACCAGGACAATGACCCTACCAACACCCATGTAGACCCTTCCAACACCGATGCGAACAAAGGCATTGTGAATTATCAATATGGTTTATACAAGGACCTCGTTAACCGAATGAAAGAAGTGAATGACAATGTGTATTCGCTTATTGACTTCTTTGATAGCCGGAAATGACCTGTTAACATTTAAAACCAACGATTGTGAAGCAATACATTTCTATCCTCCTCCTAGCAAGCGCTTCCCTGTTTGCTACAGCGAAGCCAGGTACCGCAGCGGCCACACCAGCTGCTTATTTCCTGGATACCACGCTGAAAGCGGTAGCCCCTTTTCCTTTTGGCGCTGCCGTTAATGTCAACCTCTTACAACACAATACCTCCTATGCCACTATTGTGGGCAGGGAGTACAATAACCTGACGCCTGAAAATGCCATGAAGTTTGCTACGCTGCATCCATCACAGAACACTTATAACTGGACGGATGGCGATTACCTGGTTAACTATGCACAGCAGAATGGCCAACGGGTACACGGGCATACGCTGATCTGGTATAACTCCCTACCCTCCTGGGTGACCAATTTCACCGGTGATTCCGCCGCGTGGGAGAACCTGATGAAAACACATATCCAAACCGTGGTAACGCATTACAAGGGCCAGCTCCGTTCGTGGGATGTGGTGAATGAAGCGTTTAATGATGATGGCACACTACGCAACAGTGTATGGCTGCAACACCTGGGTCCCAATTTTATTGCCCGTTGCTTCCAGTATGCGCATACGGCTGATTCCTCTGCCCTATTGTTTTACAACGATTACGGGTATGAATATTCCAGCGCCAAGCTGGCTGCCATCGTATCGTTGGTTACCACCCTACAAAACAATGGCATACCGATCGATGGGGTGGGCATGCAAACCCATATCAACAAAACCACTTCGTACAGCGGGTTGAACAATGCCATCAATACGGTGGCACAAACAGGACTGATGGTACATATCTCGGAACTCGATATCGCCATGAACCCTTCCAACACGCCCGGCCTCACGTATACCAATACCTTATCCCAACAACAGGCCGACCTGTATAAATATGTAGCCCGCCTCTACCGGACAGTGGTACCCACGGCGCAGCAATATGGCATGACCACCTGGGATGTAACGGATGCAGATTCGTGGATACCGGGTACTTATAGTCGCCCGGACTGGCCCTTACCCTTTGATAGCAGCTATCATAAAAAGCGCGCGTATTATGAACTGGTAGATGGCTTATCCGGCACGCTTGGTTTTGACCAGTTACAAGGCCAAAGCGTAGGCGGCACCTATACCGATCTTGGCACCACCGGCACCGCCATCACCACCAATTTTAACGGCGGCGCCATGACCTATGACAACGACAATTCTTCCGTACAAAACATCGGCTTCAATTTCTTTTACAATGGCACCCGCTATACACAGTTTGTACTCAACACCAATGGCTTTATGAAGCTCGGGGTTGCCCCACCATCCTCCAATGCCCTGTTCTACCCCACCATTGGCGGGAATACAGGCGGTGTGGTCATGGCGCCGGATATAGACCTGCTGTATGCTTTTAACCATGATCTGACCAATGGCAGCGGTACTCCTGAATACAGGGTATCTACTACCGGAACAGCAGGCTCAAGGGTATGCACCATCCAGTTCAAGAACCTCGCAGATAAGCTGGCACCTACCCAATACACCAACCTTTCCTTCCAGGTAAAACTGTATGAAACCACCAATACCATCGAGTTTGTATATGGCAGCTTTACCGCCAGTACCAATACCGCTACCCTTGCTACTTCAGCAGTAGGTGTAAAAGGCGTGATTGCCTCAGAATCAGTGAATGTAGCCAAAGGCTCTACTGTTGCCTGGACAACCGCTATGAGTTCCGCCAATAATTATTTCTTTAAGAACGGCGATTATTCTTCCGCCGGTCCCAATTTTGGCAACCGCAACAGCGCTTTGCCTGATGTGGGCAGAACGTACCGGTTTACCCCATCCAACCCCCTGCTACCGGTAACGATGCTTGGCTTCTCTGCTACTCCAAAAAGCAATGATGTATTGCTGCAATGGTCCACCGCCAATGAAGTGAACAATAGTGGCTTTGCCATACAACGCTCCCTTAATGGGGCCGGGTTTACCACCCTTGCTACCGTTGCTGCAAAAGATGGCGGGGCCAATAGCGTCAACAGCTATATTTACACAGATGAAAATGTTGCTACACCACCGGTTACCCATTACTACCGGCTGCAACAAACAGACAAGGATGGCAGTGTGCATTACTCGGCAGTGGCCAGGGTAACCCATGCGGATGCGGATAAGTACTTTGGGGTAACAGCGACCAATCCTTTCCGGGATATGATCAGTGTACAGGTACAGGTTGTGGAGGCAGGAAAAGCAACCGTAACACTGCTGGATATGAATGGCCGGGTATTGGCTACACAGCAACCGAACCTGGCAACAGGCATCAATGCGTTGCAGCTGTATAGCCAACACCTGGCGGCAGGTGTTTACCTGTTGAGGATAGCCTATGGCAACCAAGAACGGACAGTGCAATTGGTAAAGGGCGTTTCCCGCAGATAGCGCAGATTGAATACACGCAGATTTACGCAGAGTAATACAAACAAAGACCGATATATGAAACACTTGCTTTTATTAGTACTGGTATCGCTGGCATCGTTCAACGCGATGTCGCAAAACCGGGGCGGCGTTGATCCTGATTTCCATATTTACCTATTGGCGGGACAATCCAATATGGCGGGCCGTGCGCCTGTGGATACGGAGAGCAAAGTAATTAACCCGCAGATCTTTATGCTGGACAAGGATAATCACTGGGTGCCGGCTACTGATCCTGTACATTTTGATAAGCCGGATGTAGCAGGCGTTGGTCCTGCTATCGCCTTTGCGAAAGCCATGATAGGCAATAACCAAAAGATAAAGATCGGCTTAGTGCCCTGTGCTTTAGGCGGTTCTCCTATTCGTGTATGGGAGCCGGATTCTGTATACCTGAAGGTGTTTCATCCCTATGATGATGCCATCAGCAGAACCAAACTGGCGATGCAGAAAGGCGTGCTCAAAGGCATACTCTGGCACCAGGGAGAATCAGACAATAACCCGAAAGGTGCAGCTGTATATATGGATAAGCTGAAGGCCTTGATCAACCGTTTTCGTACGGATCTGCAGCAACCCACATTGCCCTTTGTAGCGGGAGAGATCGGTTACTTTGGTAAAGGCAAGCCAGTTATCAATGCAGTCATCAACCAGTTACCAGCCCATGTGCCATATACCGCTGTGGTAAGCGCGGAAGGCTTAACAGACAAAGGTGATCAAACGCATTTTGATACGCGTTCTGCGAGAGAATTGGGGAGAAGATATGCAGAGGCGATGAAGGAGGTTTCCCGCAGATAACGCAGATGGAATACACGCAGATTTACGCAGAATGAAGTTGTAGAAATAACCAACACCCTGTAACCTGAAACTTGTAACCAGTAACCTGAAACCAATTGAAACAAGCACTTACTATTACCGCTTTATTAGCCACCAGCCTGTGTTTCGCACAGGGCCCGTCTTCTTCCATTTATCATAGTGGCTGGATCGACTTTAACAAGAACGGCCGGATGGACATTTTTGAAGATCCTAAGCAACCCGTTGAGAAACGCATTGCAGACCTTTTATCACAAATGACCCTTGATGAAAAGACCTGTCAAACGGCTACCTTATATGGCTATGGTCGCGTATTAAAAGACGAATTGCCTACGCCACAATGGAAGAATGAAATATGGAAAGATGGCATTGCCAATATTGATGAGCACCTGAATGCGGTAGCATATACAGCCCATGTTCAAACAGCTTACTCTTACCCTTACAGCAAACATGCGGAGGCGATTAACATCGTACAGAAATGGTTTGTGGAAGAAACAAGACTGGGTATACCTGTTGATTTTACCAATGAGGGCGTTCATGGCCTTAACCACGACAGGGCTACCCCCCTGCCCGCGCCTATCGGCATCGGCAGCACCTGGGATAAAGCCCTGGTACATGAAGCAGGCATGATTGAAGGACGCGAGGCGAAGGCATTGGGCTATACCAATGTATATGCACCCATACTGGACCTGGCCCGTGATCCCCGCTGGGGCCGCGTGGTGGAATGTTATGGAGAAGACCCCTTTCTCGTAGCAGAGCTGGGCAAACAAATGACGCTGGGCATCCAGGAACAAGGCGTTGCCTCTACCTTAAAACACTTTGCCGTATACAGTGTACCCAAGGGCGGCCGGGATGGCCGAGCAAGAACAGACCCGCATGTGGCACCGAGGGAGATGTATCAACTCTATCTCTATCCTTTCAGACGTGTTATACAGGAAGCGCATCCCATGGGCGTGATGAGCAGCTACAATGATTATGATGGAGAACCTATTACCGGTAGTTATTATTTTCTCACCACTTTATTGCGTCAACAGTTTGGCTTTGATGGCTATGTAGTATCCGACAGTGAGGCAGTAGAATACCTGTTTACCAAACACCATGTAGCCGGTGATTATAAAGAGGCAGTACGGCAGGTAATTGAAGCAGGGCTGAACGTACGCACCAATTTCACACAACCCAAGGTATTTATAGAGCCATTGCGTGAACTGGTAAAAGAAGGCAGCGTGTCTATGAAAACACTGGATAGCCGCGTAGCAGATGTATTGCGCGTGAAGTTTAAGCTGGGGTTATTTGATAGCCCCTATGTAAAGAACCCTAAGCAGGCAGATGTAATAGTAAATCCCAGGAACACAAAGGACTTCACCCTGCAGATGGAGAAGGAATCACTCGTGTTGTTAAAGAATGCGAACAATACCTTACCCCTTGATAAAAGCAAGCTGCAACAGATACTGGTAACTGGTCCGCTCGCTACCGCAACCAATTATGCTATCAGCCGCTATGGCCCATCCAATCTTACCGTCACTTCTGTACTCAAAGGCATACAGGATTATGTGGGTTCTTCCGTAAAAGTTAATTACAGCAAAGGTTGCGAGGTAGTAGATTCTTCCTGGCCGGAAAGCGAGATCATCCCCACTCCCTTAACCATACAGGAACAGGCGGATATTGATGAAGCCGTGGCCCAGGCCCGGCAATCGGATGTGATCATCGCCGTAGTGGGTGAAGACGAAAAACGGGTAGGCGAAAGCCTTTCCCGTACAGGGCTTGGTTTACCCGGGAGGCAGTTTCAACTGATCCAGGCCTTACAGGCAACGGGAAAACCGGTTGTGATGGTCATGATCAATGGCCAACCCCTTACGATCAACTGGGAAAACCGTTATCTCCCTGCCATACTCGAAGCCTGGTTCCCGAATGCCAGCGGCGGGCAGGCCATTGCAGCCACCTTGTTTGGCGATTATAACCCGGGTGGTAAGCTACCCGTTACTTTCCCTAAGAGCATGGGACAGATAGAGATCAATTTTCCATTCAAGCCCGGCTCTCATGCAGGACAGGCTACTGATGGTCCCAATGGGTATGGAAAGACCAATGTTGTTGGTCCCCTGTATCCATTTGGCTATGGGCTGAGCTATACCAGCTTTGCGTTTAGCAACCTGGTAGTTACCCCCGGTGTACAAAACCCGCAGGGAGATATACAGGTATCCGTAGATGTGGTCAATACCGGCCAACGCAAGGGTGATGAAGTGGTACAGCTCTATGTAAAAGACGAAGTGACGAGTGTAACCGTATATGAAACACAGCTGAGGGGTTTTGAACGCATTGGCCTGGAGCCCGGCGAAAAGAAGACCGTTCATTTTACCCTGCATGCCAATGATGACCTGGGGATGCTGGATAAAAACAATAAATGGGTGGTAGAACCGGGGAAGTTCGAGGTGCTAATCGGGAACAGCTCGGAGGATATACGGTTGAAGCAGGAATTTGAGATAAAGTAAATTTACCACTAAGCGCACAAGGAACACTTAGCTTTCACTGAGTGTTCCTTGTGTTTTTTATAAAAGCATGCTTTATAGTAGGCTCAGAGTCGGCTTTGCTATGGCTGAGAGCCGGAGGGACTGAGGAGAATGGAGGGATTTCTGATGTCTGATTTGATGATATCTCCAGCAATGACGATTTCCGCGGAAAGTAGCGTTTTTGACGTTTTCCGGCTAAAAGTGTCGATTTCGGCATAATATGACGTTTTCAGCTGATTTGACGGGCCGGATTTGGAAATGGGTGCCCGGGAATCGTACATTTAGGTATGGTGAAAGTTGTAAGCACATATCGCCTTAAAAAAGGAAGGTTCGAAGACAATTTTCTCGTTTTTGAACGGGATGGGGTGCAGTGTATCCGGGAATGGACCAGCCTGACCGGCGACCGGGTGAAGAACGACCCGGCCTTTGCGGTTACAATGGCGTATTCGAATATTCAAACTTTGGCATCGAAAACCAGTTCACGGGTGTATGAACAGGTGAAAGGTGAAAGGCATGTATACTCATTGTATGTGTTGCTGAAAAAGATCGCTTACCAGTTGTTTAAGCGGGGATATGCTATTGAAACGGTGTATACCTGGTTGCAGGAGGCAGTTGATGAACGGGGATTCTGGTGGGAGGAATGGATGGAGGGGGTTGAGCCAAAGGTTGTTGTGCAGGAGATTGTAAGGGAGATGATACAAAGAGAAGTTGTATGTGAGTTATATGTTGTAAGTGGAGAGCGCAGGACTGTAGCGAAGACGCCAGGATACGAAGGAATAGAAAGGCCGCATAGCCCTCCTATCCTGCCGGCTGCTTTGCTTATGGCAGGCTAGGCATTCTTCCTGTCGCGTCTTTTTCATTGCAATAACTCTTTAAAATACGGTTGTATCACCGATTGCAGGTGCCGGTGGAAGGTTTTAGTTTTATTACCTCATTCACTGACTTTAAAGATGTTGTTTATGAAAAAGATCTACACGATTGGCCTTGCGCTGCTACTGATCGCTTATCATGCACATGCACAAAAGATTGGTTTCCGCTCTAACGGGCATATCAATGAGTTCACCAAAATTGACACGCTTTTTTTTACGGAATATGCGGGCAAAAAGCCTTCTACCAGGACAGCCGCTATCGACACTGTCTTTAGTAAAGGGTTATTGCAGTTCGATAGCAGCTTTGGGTTTACTACCCGAAATCTAACCGAAGCCACCCTTGCCGGTAATAAACTTACCCGGCAAAAAAAACTGTTCACTACTTCTTTTTACCGGTACAAGGATGGCACTTTGCAGGCCCCTACCAGTGTGTTGTTCTTTCAACCTACAAATCATATCGCCATCAAGATCTTTACAAAGTATGGTGCCATAACACCCCATCCTGATTTAAAAGGATATTACTACCTGCATTTAAAAACATCGGTTTATAATAATGGAGATAAAATACTGGCTTTATGCGATAGCTTATATAATGCAGGCATTGCGGCGATCATTGAACCTGTTTTTATCAGAAGGATAAGGCTGGCTACAGACCCTTTGTTGCCAAATGAATGGAATATCAGCAACACCGGGCAAACCGGCGGCACAACCGGTGCAGACATGAAGGTATCCAATGTATGGTCCATGGGCTATACCGGCGCCGGGATAAAAGTAGCGGTCATAGACCTGGGGGTGGATCTAAATCATCCTGACCTGCAGGCGAACTTATTGACCGGTTATGATGCAACAGGTAATAACAGCGGCGGCGGCCCTCAATATGATGCCTATAATACGCATGGCACAGAGTGCGCCGGTATTATTGCAGAAGTGCAAAATACTATTGGCGGTGTTGGTGTGGCTTATAACGCTAAGATCATCCCGATCAGACTGGGTATTGGCTACCTGGATGCCGCTACGGGACAAGTATTGTTTAATACTACTGATACCTGGAAAAGTAGTTGCTTCAGTTATGCGGTCAACAATGGCGCTGATATTATCTCCAATTCATGGACCAGTGGTTCCTCTTCTGCACAGGTAGATGCGGCTATTGCCAATGCTGTCACTAATGGCAGGGGTGGTAAAGGCTCTATCGTATTATTTGCAGCCGGCAATAACAACAGCGCTGTTCTTTATCCTGCCAGCAACAGCAACGCGATAGCAGTGGGCGCCAGTTGCGAATGTGATACGCGTAAACGTTCTTCCAGTAGTACTTTCTGGGTAAACCCGGGTGTTAGCACCGATCCTTTAGATGTTAGTTGCGACGGTGAATACTGGTGGGGAAGTAATTATGGAACCAACCTGGATATCCTGGCTCCCGGCGTGCATATCACTACTACTACCTTACCCAATGGTACAGATTATACCAATGCATACGATGGTGCTTTTAACGGAACCTCGGCAGCCACGCCCAATACAGCCGGCGTGCTGGCTTTACTATTATCCGCCAATCCGAATTTAACCGGTCAGCAGGCAAGAACGCTCCTGGAAAGCACTGCTGATAAAATTGGTGGTTATAGCTATCAATCCAACATACCCGGGCAACCCAATGGCACCTGGTGTGCAGATGCGGGTTATGGAAGGGTGAATGCCTGCGCTGCTATTACCAAGGCATTGAACAGCACGCTGAGCATCAATGGTGATGCGTCTTTCTGTACTACTTCCAATCCTTATAGTATCACCAACCTGCCTGCCGGAGCCACTGTTAGCTGGTCGGCTTCACCTGCCGGCAGTGTTAGCATCAGCACTTCGGGTAATACGGCCACTTTAACAGTCACAGGCATTGGACAGGTAACACTTACGGCAAGCGTTGCAACCGGCAGCCCCTGTGCTGTTACTGTACAAAAAACGATCTCGGTAGGTATCCCGATACAGTGGGGCAATATTACAGACCTGAACAACACTTCACTTACCTATTGCCCTTATGGCCAGTTTGTAACCTTTACCTTCAATCCTTCCGGTGCGGCAACAACGCCGGTAACAGATTATGTATGGGCTTATTATGATAACCAAACCACCAGCAGTATCAATCCCATACTAGGCGGCATTTCCTCATCGGATTGGCCCACTGCCCTTTCAGCCCTTCCTGCAGGAACCTATACTGTTTCTGTGCGACCAGAAAATGCCTGTGGCGCGGGGAATATTGTTGAACAAAATTTCTTTGTTACCAACGATTTCAATCAATGCGGTGGTGGTGGTGGTTTAGGCGGCTTCAGTGTTATTAATGGGACTGCTTCCATAACAGGTGGTCTTGCAATAAAAATTGCTGTTTACCCTAACCCTGTACATAATAACCTTACGATTGTGTTACCGCCCGATAGTATTGATGTAGCGCATGCGGTTATTTCAGTAACAGATGCTTATGGAAGAACGATTAAAAAAGTAACTGTTGTGAATACCAGCAATACTATCTCTATGGCCAATACAGCTTCCGGCGTTTATTTTGTTGATATCTATGATGGCAAAAAAAGGATTGTAAAGAAGGTGGTGAAGGATTGATGGGGTGTAGCAGATATTTACTGTAATGGTACGCAATGCTTCAACGGGGCAATATCCTAAAGCGGTAGTACTCTCGTGCGTGGATAGCCGCATACCGGTGGAGGATGTTTTTGACAAAGGCATTGGTGATATGTTCGTGGTAAGAATTGCCGGTAATCATTTAATTAATGTTTCCCACTAATATTCAGTTAAGCTCCCTGTACTCAACGGGTGAACTACCTGTGTACCGCCTGAATAACCGGGTGAAATGTTGCGGATATTTAAAGCCCAGTTCATATGCTATCTCACTGATCGACTTACCGGTGTCGAAGATCTTTTCCTTGGCGAGGTCGATCAGCTTTTCCTGTATGTATTCGTGTGCGGACTTACCGCTTTCCTTTTTGATCAGTTCGCCAAAATAGTTTGGTGAAAGATGCAGTGCGCCGGCACAATAGGCTACGGTTGGCAAACCTGTGTCCTGCAGTTTGTCTGATCTGAAGTATTCGTTCAATAAGGTTTCGAATTTCTCCAGAATGCCTTTATGGACGTCTTCCCGCATGATAAATTGCCGGTCATAGAAACGAAGGCAGTAGTTAAGAAATAACTCAATGGTACTTACGACCAGCTTCCTGCTATGCTTGTCAATGGTGTGTTCCAATTCGTAACGGATCTTATCCAGGCTATCGAGTACGATCTGTCTTTCCCGTTGTGATAAATGCAATGCTTCGTTCGCATTATAGCTAAAAAAGCCATACTCATGCATATGCCGGCCGAGGGAAGTGCCTTTTATAAAATCAGGATGAAATACCAATGCGTGGCCCTGCGGTTGAAACTCTTCTTCTTTACGCACACCAGCCACCTGGCCGGGGGAGAAGAATACCAATGTACCGTCCTGGTAATCATATGTATTACGGCCATATTGCAGGTCGCCACAGTCTACGTCTTTTAAGATGACCACATATAAGCCGAAATACATTTTATAACGCTTGCGGGGCGCTGCTTTTGAGAAGTTGACCACGCTCACCAAGGGATGCAGTGTTTCCTCATTATTAAAATCATTGTAGGCCTTAACGGTCTCAAAACGAATGATCTCTTCCATATCTCTTCTTTTTTGCACTACAAATCTAGTGACCCCAGCTGCATTAAATAGTGGAATCATCGCCTATCCGTGAAATTGGTAGGTAGTACCATGATCTGTATAAGCCGTTCCTGAAAAGCGGGCCTCAATTTTGTGTCATCAAAAAATACCAGTTATGGAAAAGAGAGTATTAGGTAAAAGCGGACTGGAAGTATCGGCCCTGGGATTGGGTTGCATGGGATTGAGCTATGCTTACGGGCCGGCACCCGATAAACAGGATGCTATCAAATTATTGCATGCAGCCGTTCAGCGTGGTGTTACTTTCTTTGACACCGCGGAGGCTTATGGCCCGTTTAAGAATGAGGCGTTATTGGGTGAGGCGCTTGCCCCTTATCGTGACCAGCTGGTTATTGCCACGAAATTTGGTTTTGCCGATGGCGAAGTGAACAAAGGTGTAGACAGCCGACCGGAAAACATCCGCAAAGTTGCGGAGGCATCGCTTATGCGTTTAAAAACCGATCGTATCGACCTGTTCTATCAACATCGTGTTGATACGAACGTGCCAATGGAAGAGGTTGCCGGTACGGTGAAAGACCTGATCAGTGAGGGCAAGGTATTGCACTTTGGCTTATCTGAAGCAGGTGTGCAGTCTATTCGTAAAGCACATGCGGTTCAACCTGTTGCTGCTTTGCAGAGTGAATATTCTTTATGGTGGCGCGAACCTGAAAAAGAGATACTGCCTACGCTTGAGGAACTAGGTATCGGCCTTGTGGCATTCAGCCCATTGGGTAAAGGATTTCTGACCGGCGCTATCAATGCGAATACCCCTTTTGATAAAACAGATTTCAGGAACGTGGTACCACGTTTTTCTGCAGAGAACAGATCGGCTAACCAGGCGATGGTAGACCTGCTTAATAATATAGCAAGGGAAAAACAAGCAACGCCTGCACAGATTGCACTGGCCTGGCTGCTGGCGCAAAAACCATGGATCGTTCCGATACCCGGAACAACCAGGCTGCACCGTTTGGAAGAAAACCTCGGGGCCAGTCATGTGGCTTTCTCTGCTGCTGAATTAACAAAGATTGAAGAAGCCGCAGCAAACATCAAAATTGAGGGTGCCCGTTACCCGGAACATTTGCAAAAAAGAGTTGGAAACTAAAAAACAGTTATGAAAAAGGTGATTATCATTGGCGCCGGTGGCAGCCTGGCCCAATATGTTATTGATGCACTGGCGCAATTGCCTGGTGTGGCACTTACCCTCTTCCTCCGTCATAAAAAGAACCTGCCCGCCAGTGTAGCAGAAAGACATACAATAGTTGAAGGCGATGCCATGGATTATCCTTCGGTAAAAAAGGCCATTGCGGGGCATGATATGGTTTATGTGAACCTGGCCGGCAACCTGGAAGCTATGGCGGTTACTATCGTTAAAGCGATGAATGAAACCGGTGTGCGGCGTGTTATCGCGGTTAGTTCCATTGGCATATATCAAACGCCCTTACGGCCAGTACTTATCCCTTACCGGCAACTTGCCGATGTTATTGAAGCATCCGGTTTGGACTACACTATCCTGCGGCCGGACTGGTTTACAAACGGCGATGAGATCGATTATGCCCTGACCCGGAAAGGCGAGCCGGAAGCCGGTTCGGCCATTTCACGTAAAAGCATTGCGGCTTTTATAGCCACGATCATCGAAAACCCTGAACTGTATAAAAATGAAAACCTGGGGATCAGCAAACCCAATTAAAAAAGAAAATAGCAATATGGAAACGACTACAGTAAAAGCTTATGGAACGGCAGCAGCGGATGCTCCGTTAAACGAAATGACTATCAAACGCCGGACAGTACAACCACATGATGTGGAAATAGAGATCCTTTATTGCGGTATCTGCCACAGCGACCTGCACCAGATCAGGAATGATTTTGGTGGAACACAATGGCCTATCGTACCCGGGCATGAGATGGTGGGCCGCATTACCGCAGTAGGCGATCATGTGAGGAACTTTCAGAAAGGCGAACTGGCGGCGATTGGTTGTATCGTGGACAGTTGCGGGCATTGCGAATACTGCCATGATGGTATTGAGCAGTTCTGCGATGAGGGCGTGACTTTCTCATTTAACAGCACGGATACAATATCGGGCGGCCATACCTTCGGCGGCTTTTCCAAAACATATGTATGCCATGAAAAGTATGTTTTGCATATGCCGGCGTTTAAAGACCTGGCTGCTTCAGCGCCGCTGCTTTGCGCCGGGATCACTGTTTATTCCCCACTCAAACATTGGGGAGCGGGACCGGGCAAGAAAGTAGGTATTTTGGGCATCGGCGGATTGGGTCACCTTGCTATCAAGATCGCTAAAGCCATGGGGGCGCATGTTACTGTATTTACCACTTCACCGTCGAAAGTAGCAGATGCCAAACGTCTTGGCGCGGACGAAGCCGTACTATCATCCGATGCAGACCAGATGGCGCAATACAGCCGCAAACTGCATTTCATCATCGACACTGTATCTGCCAGGCATGATGTGAACGCTTATCTTCACCTGCTGAGGCATGAGGGTGCAGTTGTGTTGGTTGGCTTGCCGCCTGAACCCCTGGAAATAAGCGCGTTTGGTGTTATCGTGGGTAACCGCAGTTTTGCGGGCTCCAACATCGGTGGCATTGCCGAGACCCAGGAAATGCTGGACTTCTGCTTTCAACACAACATTACGGCAGAATCAGAGATCATCGATATACAATATGTGAACACTGCTTTTGAACGCCTGGAAAAGGGAGATGTTAAATACCGGTTTGTGATTGATATGGCGTCTCTTACTGATTAACCGTTGTTATTAGAGCTGATTTTGATACAGACCTGTAACAATGTGGTAATTGTCAATTCTCTTTGAAAATTAATATTAGCAAAATAAACGTTTTATTTATATTTTTTTTTATTTTCATACTATGTGTAACTCAAACTTCAACTATGTAAAAAGTGTTGATTTCTATCATTTATAAAACCAGTTACCTGTATGAAAAAGTTACTCTTACCAGCACTGCTATTTGCAGGCATTCTTATGTCTTTTACATCTTATGCCCAAACCAAAACGGGGCAGATCTGCTTTATCCGTCAAACGGGGTATGTTGGCTCTGCTGTCAATTTCAAGGCTTATATTGATGATACGCTGGCTTGTAAGCTGAAGAATAAAACCTATTCCCTGCATGCAGTAAGCGCGGGAGAGCATACGGTGCGGGCGCAGAACTCCGGGTTGTCATCACCCAAAAAATCAGCTCCCTTTAAGGTAACAGTAGAGGCCGGTAAAATCACTTATGTAGATGTTGTGTGGGCGAATGATGTATCCTGCCAGGAGATCACCAAAAATTCGGCGGAGGCAAAGCTGAAGACATTGAAACAAAATACGAAGTGCAGTACCGGTGAGAAAGATTAATGCGCCGGTTACTTCGTAACATATCAATCCTGTTGTTACCTGCGTTGTCTTGTACAGCGCAGGTAATTGCACAGGCTACCACTCAACGAACGGCGGGCGATAGCGGCTGGATTGAGCGGTTTGATGGGATTACGCTTAAAGCTGCCATCATCAACACCTCAGAAACATTGATTGCGCAGGGAGACAGTTTTAAACAGGTGGTTAAACCCAATCCTTCCGAAGTATTGCGCCTGTACGTTAACTACCGGCTTATTTCTTTTTATATCAATTATATTCCCCATTCGCTGGACGGCAATAACGATGATGCGGAGAAAGGCACCAGTAAGGGTATAGGCCTGGGTACTACCCTGTATTTGCACCACTGGTTTACGGAGCTGGACTTTTCACATATCAAGGGATATTATCTTGACAATACCAAAGATTTCCGGCCTGGCTGGCAGCCGGGTGATCCTTATATACAGGTACCCGATCTGTATACGACGAGCTACCAGGTGGCCATTGGTTATAATACCAATAACCGGCTTTCGTTGCCTGCCGTGAGCTCACAAACAGAACGGCAATTACGCAGCGCCGGCGCTTTTATACCACGGGTCAACTTACGGCACTACATCATTGATGACCGTACACCCGGCCCTTATGCCACTCAAAAATCTTATCATACCCAGGCATTACTGGGGGCAGGCTACCAGTATACATTTGTTGTACAACACGCTTTGTACCTAATGGGCGGTTTTACACCCTCCTTCGGTTATATCTTTTCGAAAGTGCATACGCGCTACAGTACGGGTGATGAAAGCTTTCTTAATAAAGGCCCCATTTATCAATGGGATGCCAAACTAGGATTCGGTTATAACGGGCGACATTTTTTTGCCGGCAGTTTTCTTTCTGCCACATCGGCTACCTATGCACAGGGATTGACCACCGCCGTTTCCGGTGATGCGGCCGTGTACCTGCAGTTATTTGCGGGCATACGGTTTAACGCTCCGCGCTTTATCCGAAAAACATTTGATAACTTATTCCATTAATAGTCATGAGAATCACCTGCCTTATTTACTTTCTGCTGATTACCTGTGCTGCCATAGCGCAGGCAGGTATGGATACCGTGCCTCCTGCCAAAAAAAGGTTTGTACGGGCAGGAAGTGAACTGGTGGTTACCGAGTTATTGCCATGGTCGTACAACCGGTTTGCACGGCAGGCGGAATTTGCCAAAGTGAACTTTGCGAGCATTGGCCATAACCTGCAACCGAATAGCTGGGAATGGGACGACAATAGTTTTCAAACCAACCAGTTTGCCCATCCTTATCATGGTAACCTGTACTATAGCTCTTTCCGTACCAATGGTTATTCCTTCTGGCAATCGGCCCCTGCTGCTTTTGCCGGGAGTTTTTTATGGGAGATAGCCGGTGAAACGCATAACCCGGCACCGAATGATTTTATCAATACCGCCCTGGGAGGCATCTCCCTTGGAGAAATCACCTATCGCTTATCGAATAAAATTGTCAACAACAGGCGTAGTGGCGCTCAAAGGCAATTCCAGGAAATCATGGCGTTGCTGGTTAACCCACTCAATGGTGTTAACCGCATTATTAACGGAGACTGGGGAAGGATCTATGGCCCTGTTACAGATAGTAGCGGCGAACCTATTACCGGCTTGTTTACGGTGGGGATCCGCCATTTTAATATCCATACCCAACAACAATATATTAACGGCAATAATGAGCTGTATGTACGCCTGCGGCTTAACTATGGCAACAAATACAAAGTGAGTAACATCCCATTTCAACATTTCAGCTTTCAACTGGAAGCAGGCGGTGGGGATTCTGCCTACCTGAACACGGTACAGGTAACAGGCGCTTTAAAAACATGGACCTTACAGGAAGACAGTAACCAGGTTCATCTGTATTCCGTTACCATGAACTATGATTTTATCAAGAACAATGCATTTGAATATGGGGGGCAGAGCTTTACCTTCAAAATATTGTCGGACTGGCGTAAACAACACCGTACCAAACTGTATACAGAAATAGGAAGCGGTATCGTGGTATTAGGGGCCATTCCTGATAAATACCTGTATTATGGGGAAGGAAGAAATTATGATTATGGGCCAGGCATACATTTAACTGCCAGCGCCACTGCGGTTATAGAGAATCGCCTTACTATTGAGTTGAATTATAAAGGCAGCCGGTTTGAAAGTGTTAATGGTAATAACGCTTCCTTTATATTGAATACACTTTCTGCCGAAGTAAGAGCGACTGTATTTAAAAACCTGCTGCTGGCAGCGGGTGTTGGACAATATACCTTAAACGGCTTTTACCGGAAAGGACTTAAGAACGTATCGGAAATTTATCCTTTCGGACGATTTTCAATAGGATTACAATTATGATTTACCAGATAATGCCGGGACCGATCAACGAGGCAAAACAGTACCCGATTCTCTTATCAGCGAGATAAGGGAATACGGAGCAAACACAATGTGCAGAATACGATAGTTGTTTTTTTATAAAATATAATTAATGAGCTCCTTATTGCTGCTGCTTTTTCATAGGTAGCTATTCCCCAGCGGAACTTACAATCTACTTTATAATCTTTATTTTTTGCAGCCATGCTTTTACTTTCGTTGCTGCGTCTTTTGCTTTTTCATCTTTAATTACCAGATACAGCCCATCTCTTTCCACCCCTCCTTTCATTTCAAACCCCTCCAATACCTTACTATTAGGGCATAATTCCTTTACCGTCTCAAAGCCACTTCCTACACCATAGCCTGCATTGGTATTAAAAGGAATGATGGTTTTGCCACTAAGGTTATATTGGTGTAAAAAGCTTTTCATGGGTGGCGGCATCTTCATATCCCAAGTGGGAAAGCCGATAAAAAATACATCGTATTGTTCAATGCTATCTATTGTTGTTTTCAAAGGCGGTAAATACCCTGTTTCATTCTCCTTCACTACCTGTTGTACCGTAGCCTGGTAATTTTCAGGATAGGGTTGGTTCAATTCAAGCGCTACCAGTGTTCCACCTGTATTGCGCCGGATGATCTCCGCTATTGCTTTGGTATTATTGGTGCGTGACAGGTATACAATTAATATTTTTTTAGCGCTCATAGTTTGTGCATTGGAGCAGCCTGATGATGTGCATAAGCAAATGATGATTAAAAGTAGTATTGTATTTCTCATTTCATTATTTATTATTGCTTTACGGGCGCTTCAACGCTGGAAAAAGCGAGCACAAATTCCGGCAACCTAACTCCTTCAATTTTAATGGCAGCCAATTCCTTATTAAAGCTGTTTAGCTCCTCATTGGTAAAGCGTACCCGGGCAGCTCCCACATTGTCCAGCATGTGCGCCATTTGGGTAGTACCAGGAATAGGAACAATCCAGGGTTTTTGCGCCGTTAGCCAGGCAAGTGAAATTTGGGCGGGGGTAGCTTCTTTCTCCACTGCCCATTTTTTAACCAGGTCTAACAACACCATATTCCTGGTAATATTTTCAGGTGAAAACCTTGATTCAGCACCACGAATATCACCCTGGGCAAAACGTGTATTGGCATCTATGGCACCTGTCAGGAATCCTACACCAAGCGGGCTCCAGCAAACAAAGCCGATACCCAGCTCTTCGCAAAGCGGCAGGATGGTTTCTTCGGGCCCACGCCATAAAAGTGAATATTCATTTTGGATAGCTGTTACCGGGTGAATAGCATGCGCACGCCTGACCGTTTGCGGACCGGGTTCAGAAAGCCCGTAATACAGTACTTTGCCTTGTTGAACCAGGTCTTTGATCGCGCCCACAACATCTTCAATCGGTACCGCAGGATCAACGCGGTGCTGGTACAGCAAGTCAATACGGTCGGTACGGAGGCGTTTGAGCATGCCTTCTACCACCAGCTTGATATGATCGGGCTTACTATTCAGGCCAGGTAAACGTTGGCCTGTAGCCTGGTCAATGTTCCAGCCATATTTGGTTTCAATGACGATCTTATTACGGAATGATGCAACAGCCTCTCCCAGTATCCGTTCGCTTTCAAAAGGTCCGTAAGCTTCTGCGGTGTCAAATAAGGTCACTCCATGATCGTATGCACCCCGGATAATGTTAATCATTTCCTTTCTTGAAGGAATGGTTGTCTGGTAAGTTCGGGGCATGTTCTGCACACCAAGACCAATACCCGAAACTTCCAGCTTGCCGCCCAGCTTGCGCCTATCGGGGGAAGTATGTTGCCCCGGCAAAATGCTGTTACTATCTTCCGGCATTGGTGGCTGTGCACCTGCAACAGAAGCTAACAACGAGCCTCCGGCCAGTGTCAACCCGGTTTTAAAAAGATTACGACGGTTCATGCCAGTTATTTGCTTAGTGATTTAATCATTTAACTTTCTTTCGCCTAACCATTTCACCATTTTAGGATCACGATGATCGAAGAAGCTGCTGGCATTTGTATCTAATGTTTTGATAGCTTCCATATCCTCAGTGCTTAACTCAAAATCAAAAATGTTTACGTTCTCAGCCATCCTTTCTTTGCGTACCGATTTTGGAATGGCTACCACCCCTCTTTGCGTTAACCAGCGGATCACCACCTGGGCAATGCTTTTGTTATACTTGCTTCCAATGGAGCTCAACAACTCGTTATGAAAAAGATTGTTCTTGCCCTCGGCGAAAGGCCCCCAGGCTTCTATCTGTACTTTGTTTTCCAATAAGAATTGTTGTGTATCAATTTGCTGGTGAAAGGGATGGGTTTCCACCTGGTTCACTGCCGGAGCAATTTCGTTATGGATGACCAGGTCCATCAACCTGTCCGGCTGAAAATTACTTACGCCGATGGCTTTGATCTTTCCTTCTTTATACAATTCCTGCATGGCCCTCCATTCACCATACACATCTCCGAAAGGCTGGTGAATAAGGTATAGATCCAGGTAATCCAGTTGCAGGCGCTGCAAAGATTTTTCAAACGCTCTCTTAGTACCTTCGTAACCATCGGATTGTATCCACAATTTGGTAGTAATAAAAAGCTCTTCACGTGGTACACCGCCTTTTTTAATGGCATGGCCTACTGCCTCTTCATTTTCGTATGACTGCGCGGTATCAATCAAGCGATAACCCGTTTGTATAGCATCTATTACACTTCTTTCACACTCTGCCAGGTCTTTTACCTGGAATACACCGAACCCTACCATCGGCATTTGTATGCCGTTATTCAATGTTACATATTGCATAGTTGTTGTTTTTACTGAAGCAAAGTTCCCGCTAATCATCCGGCTGGCTGGTATACAGATTCCTTTTTCTCCTACCAATATTGCTGATTGGTTGATGCTTCTTAACAATAGGTGGAACAATGCAGTAATTTTGAATAGATCAAACAACAGTGATTATGGAAGATATGCGCCGGTTTGAGACGATCAATGATTACAATGTGTTCAATAATCATGACACATTGCACCCGTTGGTGAGTGTGCTTGACCTTTCGAAGGCCAGCCCCCGTAGCGGATCTAAAATGTATTTCGGATTTTATGCCGTTATGCTGAAAGATGTGGTTTGTGGCGACCTGGTGTATGGCCGGCATACCTATGATTATCAGGAAGGTACATTGGTTTTTATGGCTCCGGGGCAAGTAGCGGGCATGAATAGCAATGGAGAAGTGTACCAGCCAAAAGGCTATGCACTGGTATTTGATGCCGACCTGGTACATGGAACATCACTGGGGCGGCATATACAGGAATATTCCTTCTTCGGTTACCAGTCAAACGAAGCATTGCATATTTCCAAACAGGAAAGGAAGATTGTGATGGAATGTTTTTCAAAGATTAAATATGAACTGGGTCATGCCATTGACAAACACAGTAAAAAACTCGTAGCATCAAACATAGAGTTATTGCTTAATTACTGCACCCGCTTTATGATCGCCAGTTTATTACCCGTGATACTGTACATAAGGGAATACTGGAACGGTTTGAACTGGTACTGAACGACTATTATCAAACTGATAACCGCAAACGACCGGTTTGCCTTCTGTTGCTTACTGTGCCGGTGAGTTGAATTTGTCACCTGGTTATTTTGGCGACTTAATAAAAAAAGAAACAGGTAAAACGGCGCAGGAATACATACAATCGAAAGTGATTGAAGTGTCGAAAGAAAGAATATTTGACCAGGGTAAATCAGTAAGCCAAATTGCCTATGAATTAGGCTTTAAGTATCCCCAACATTTTACCCGTTTGTTTAAACAATGGGTTGGGCAGTCGCCGAAGGAATATCGTTTGTTGAATTAAAACAGTTATACTCTCTTTTATTGTGGTTTGGCAAAGCTTATTCATTTCAGCTAACACAAAGACCGAGGCATGAGGGTGCAGTTGTGGCGGTTTAATGCTAAATTATAATTGACAGGAGGCAGGATTATTATTATATTAGCCCTATCTTGATCCAATATTTCCTGTTATGAAAAAATATCTCCCCTTGTTTTTTATTGTAATGCTGTGTGCTGCCTGTAAAAAATCGGGGGATAATACGGTTAATTATCCTTATCATTTAAATGTAAGCATCAATAAGGTAAATTATGCTACCAGCTCAGTGGCTACGTTTGGGTTAAGCAATGAGCCGGGATGTGTAGCCAATAAAAGTTTTGATATAACCAATGCAGGGCAGATTGATGTGGAGGATTTCTTCCTGGACTGCTATTTTAAACATTATACCAATAATGCCGATTTTGCTGCTACCAAGCCCGGCAATCACAAAATCTTTGATGGAGGGGATCTTTTGAAAACCAACCAGTGTAACTGTGACCTGGTTATTGGACTGGTGGATAATAGTATCGATAACCTCTATGCTACTACCATTTTACAGCCCAACAATATTGTATATAAGGTAACCAAGATCACAAAAGTTGACAGCACGGCAACTTCTGTTACTTATTCAGTTACAGGTAATTTTTCCTGTACTTTTCTGAATGCGAACAATGTGGTAATACCTGTTTCGGGCGATTATGTATTGCCTGTTAAAGAAGTGAAGTAAACATACAACTGAATAATGATACCGACATTTCATTGATCCATTACTCCATTTCAGCTAACACAAAGACCGATATAGCTAAATAGATGAACCCATTGTAACAGGGATAGTTGATCTTACGGGGGCTACCATGCACCAGGAGTAGGTTCAGCTTTTCGTGATTGAGCCGGAACTCTACCCTGATATGTGCCGGCAGTATGCGCAGGTATTTTCTTTCTTCTTCCTTTACGATACTGTTGGTAAAGGAAATTAACCGGGAGCACAACAGGCTGTTGTTTCGTTCAGCGGCTTTTCCGCATATACAGTGATGCTGAAGATGCCTGTATAACCTGTTCTGAAACCAGCCAGTTCTTCTGCTGTGAGATAGTTTTTAAGGATATCATCCGGGATATGGATGGGCTTTTCTTTTTGAATGGTGACATTGGCAAAACCATTGGTATCTATCAGCTCCAGGTAGGTTTGTTTTTGCACTGCACCGGATATACAACCAGCATACATTTCTGCGTCCTTACGTAAAGCATCCGGTAACATGCCTACCAGTACCACATCGGAAATGCTAAAATGACCGCCTGGTTTAAGTGTGCGGAAGATCTCTTTAAACACACCATCTTTATTGGGTACCAGGTTGAGTACACAGTTACTTACGATTACATCGGCTATATTGGAAGTAACGGGCATTTTTTCAATATCACCCTGCCTGAACTCTACATTGTGAAAGCCCCTGGCTTCTGCATTGGTACGCGCCCTTTCGATCATGGCAGGTGTGAAATCAATACCGATCACTTTACCAGTTTCACCAGTTTCCGCACGGGCTATAAAACAATCATTACCTGCACCGGAACCGAGGTCAATTACCACATCTCCTTGTTTAATTTTAGCAAACTGCGTGGGCAAGCCACAACCCAGGCCCAGGTCGGCATCAGGGTTATACCCTTCGAGGCTGGTATAATCATCACTCATGATGTTATACACTTCGGTACTGCAGCAACCAGAGCCGCAGCAAGAGGATTGGTTGGTTTCTTTATCCTGTAAAGCGATCTCGCTGTATTTCTGCTTTACCAGTTCCTTTAGTTTGCTATCGTTGTTCATAGCTGGTTTTATTGTATGATTGTATTATTGCAATATTGCGATTGATTGGGGGTAAAAAAAACTAACAACATTTATTATCTGCCAGGTCAACTTCTGCAAAGAAGCTATTGAACAGCACCTTGTATTTTTTCCAGATTTTAGGATCGATGCAATAGCATACACTTACGCCCTCAATGGTGCCCTGGATGATGCCGGCCTGTTTTAATTCTTTCAGGTGTTGGGAGGTGGTTGCCTGGGCCAGGCCTAATTCCTCCACCAGATCACCGGTAATACAGGCATTCTTTTTAACCAGGTATTGCAGGATAGCCACACGGGCGGGGTGTGCAATGGCTTTTGCCATTGTTGCTATTTCGTTCTGCTGCTTTGTAAATAAACCTGTTTTTGTAGCACCCATAGGTAATCACCTCTTTTGCATCGCAATATTACGATTAATATAGAAAGACCCCAAAAATCAGTATCCATTCATTATTAACCACTTCCATCTCCTCTTCCCCCACTTACCACCCCAACCTACCATTCCCCACTCTCCCGCCCTTTCCCGGCATGTGCTTTGCATAATTCTGTAACGTGTTCCCCATTCCCGGCATTAAATGAAACCGTATGATGCGAAAAAAAAACGCTACCCATTCTCACTTATTGCCTCTTATTACTTAGCCAAACCATCCACGCACAGGATACTTCCCGGCCTATACTCCAGGATACAACGGGTTATATTGCCGGCCCATTGGTATGGACCCTGCAGAACTGCCTGGACTATGCCAAAAAGAACAATATCCAGCTCAATACCCTGCGGCTTAGCCAGGAATCCAGCGAGCAGGATGTATTGCAGGCCAAAGCCCAAAAGCTGCCTAACCTGTCCGGCAGCGCCTCTGAATCGTATACCCATAGCAAGAATGCCAACCCGGTGGTAGGCGGCTTTCAAACACAATCCAGCTTTGCCAGCAGCTACTCTGTTAATTCAGGTGTTACTTTATACAACGCTGGTTACCTGAACAATAACATCAAACAAAAACAATTCCTCCTGCAATCTGCAGGCTTATCTATTCAGCAGGCTGATAACGACATGACCCTGCAGATCACAGAAGCGTATCTCAACATACTCATAGCGAAGGAAAGTATTGTGTATCAACAAGATCTGTTGAATACTTCAACTGCACAGGTAGCACAGGAACAGAAAAGATACAATGCCGGGAGCGTAGCCAGGGCTGACCTGGTACAGCTACAGGCACAACTGGCCAATGACCGTTACCTGCTGGTGACAGCACAATCGGCTTACCGGCAGAACATCGTGAATCTCAAGCAGATACTACAGTTACAGGTAGATTCGTTTTCAGTGGTATCGCCGGATACACTTATAGCAACCGCACTGGTTACCCCTTTAAAAAATGCACAGGCCATCGCCCTGCAAACAAGACCTGAAATAAAGAACGGGCAACTGGGTATTACGATCTCGCAAATGGATGTAGAAAAAGCAAGAGCGGGTTTCTGGCCGGTACTATCCGCCAATGGTTCCCTTTCTTCCGGCTATTCCAATAACCAGGATTTTACCTATCTCTCTCAACTGGATAATAATTTCTTCCAGGGCATCGGCATCACCTTATCTGTTCCTATCTTCTCCAACCGCCTGAACCGCACCAACCTGGAGAAGTCTAAGATAGAAGTGTTGCAATCTACCCTTAACCTGCAAAGCACGAGGACGGCATTGATGCAAACCATAGAGCTGGCCTACATTAATGTAGAGAATGCACAGAGCCAGTATAGCGCTGCCGTAGAACAACTGAATGCGGCACAGGAAAGCTACCGCATTGCCACAGAGCAACTGAAGGTGGGTGTAGTGAACATTGTATCGCTATTACAGCAAAAGACCTTGTACGTACAGGCCCTGCAGGCCTATGTGCAAGCCAAATACAGCGCCGTTATGAACGTTAAAATATATGATTTCTATACGGGGGTACCTATTAAACTCTAAACAAAACAGGTATGAAAAAATGGATCATCATCATAATTATTCTTCTTGTTGCCGGAGCCGCCGCCTGGTTCTTCCTTAGGAAAAAGGAGAAGCCCATAGCACTGGATACCGAGCAACCGGAGTATGGTTATATTGCGAGCAGCGTTACCGCTACCGGAACCGTACAACCTGTAGATACCGTGGCGGTGGGCGCACAGATCTCCGGTACTATACAATCCGTTTTTGCGGACTTTAACTCTACCGTTAAGAAAGGTCAGCTCATTGCACAGATTGATAAATCGTTGTTACAGGCACAGGTGAACCAGAATGTGGCTGGTCTTGACCAGGCAAAGAGCAACCTGCAATACCAAAAGAACAATTATGACAGGCAGGACCTGTTGTATAAAACAGATGCCATCAGCAAAGCAGATTATGAAACGGCACTGGATAATTACAATTCCGCCAAAGCAGCCGTAGCCAATGCGCAGGCACAATTACAGGCGGCACAGAAAAATCTTTCCTTTACCGATATCTATTCCCCAATTGATGGGGTAGTACTTACCCGTAATGTAAGTGTAGGGCAAACCGTTGCTTCGAGCTTTAACACCCCTACCCTGTTTGTTATTGCGAAAGACCTTACCAAAATGCAGGTGCGGGCGAATATTGATGAAGCGGATATTGGCAATGTACTGAAACAGCAACGCACCACGTTTAGCGTAGATGCTTTTCCCGATGATGTATTCAATGGAACCGTAGAAGACATACGCCTGGAACCTGCGGTATCCGCCAACGTGGTTACCTATACTACCATTATCGGGGCGCCTAATGACAAGAACAAATTAAAACCGGGCATGACAGCCAATATAACCGTCTTTACCAAAGAGGTGGATAGCGCCTTATTAATATCTGTACGGGCATTGAAGTTTAAGCCGGACTCTGTTACTATGTCCAAACAGTTCATCATCCAGCCATTGATCTCCAAAGATTCTGCGAGGCGCAAAGCCAGTGCTGCTGCTATAAAGCCGGGTGTGTTGCATGTGCATGACAGCACTTTTAAAAAGCACGACAGTACGCGTAGTGACAATGTGCAACGCGCTACCGTGTGGGTAAAGCGTGGAGATACCCTGGTGCAAAAAAGAATATTGGTAGGATTGAATGATGGAACACATGCACAGGTGATACATGGCCTTAGCGTGGATGATGAAGTGGTAACCGGAGAGCAGGCGCCTGCAGCCAAAGGCAGTAAAGCTCCTGCGGCGGCCAGTGGCGCGGCACCCAAGAGCCCGTTTATGCCGCAGCGGGCAGGTGGCGGCGGAAGAGGGAGGTAAAACAATTATCATGAGCATTATATTAGACATACAGGCTATTAAACGCAACTTCCGCATGGGATCGGAGACGGTGCATGCCTTAAAGGGCGTATCGTTCCAGGTGAACCAGGGTGAGTTTGTGACCATCATGGGGAGCAGTGGTTCGGGTAAAACCACATTGCTCAATATACTAGGCTGCCTGGACAAACCCAGCGAGGGCAATTACCTGTTGGATGGGGTGAACATTGGCCAGCTTTCGCGTAATGAATTGGCTAAGATCCGTAACCTCAAGATCGGCTTTGTATTCCAGTCGTACAACCTATTGCCCAGAACCTCGGCATTGGAGAACGTGGAACTGCCTTTGTTGTACAACTCCGAAGTAACTGCCAAAGAAAGAAAAGAAAGAGCCATCAAAGCATTGGAGGCAGTAAAGCTAGCGGACAGGCTGGATCATACACCCAGCCAGCTATCCGGCGGGCAGCAACAACGGGTAGCCATAGCGAGAGCGCTTGTTAATGAGCCGGTAATGATACTGGCGGATGAAGCAACGGGTAACCTGGATTCCCGCACCTCGTACGAGATCATGGCACTGATGCAGGAGCTGAACCAGCAGCATAACAAAACCATTGTATTTGTAACGCACGAACCGGATATTGCTTCCTTTAGCAGCCGCACGGTAATGCTAAGAGATGGCAAGGTGATGAAGGACACTTTTAACGACAATAAACGGTCAGCCAGGGAAGTATTGGATTCATTGCCTACCACTGATGACTATTAAACTATCGCCACATGAGCCTGTTTAACTTGATACGAATCTGCTGGCGGGCTATCCAGCGAAATAAGTTCAGGGCCTTTTTGACCATGCTCGGGATCATCATCGGCGTGGCTGCTGTGATTGCCATGACGGCCATCGGACAAGGCTCCAAACAAAGCATCCAGCAACAGATCTCCAGCATGGGTTCGAATATGATCACCATACGCCCCAACAGCAATGTTACTGCCGGTGCGAGGCTTGATTTTAATAATGTACAAACGCTTACAGAGGATGATGTAAAAGCGCTGGAAAAACAGGCTACCAATATCAGCGCTGTTTCACCTGCTGTATCCACCAGGGGGCAGTCCATCAACGGTTCCCTGAACTGGCCTACTTCATTGCAGGGCGTGAGCCCGGGTTATCTCGACATCCGCCAATGGCCCGTACAGGAAGGCATTGCTTTTACAGATGCCGATGTTACGGCTGCAGCCAAGGTATGCCTGCTGGGACAAACCGTTATTGCCAATCTCTTCCCCGGTGGGGAGAGCCCGGTAGGTAAGATCATCCGCTTTAACCGCATCCCTTTAAAAGTGATCGGCACCTTAAAAGGCAAGGGAGAGAATGCTTTTGGGCAAGACCAGGATGATATCATCATGGCGCCTTATACAACTGTGCAGAAAAGGATCACAGCCAATGTATACTTCCAGAATATCTATGTATCGGCCACCAGTGAAAACACTACGGATGCGGCTACGGAAGAAGTATCGGAGATACTGCGTGGAACACATCGCCTGAAGGCAACGGATACTGATGACTTCACTGTACGCACACAGGCAGAACTGATCAACACCTTTAGCTCTACCAGCCAGTTGTTGACGGTTTTGCTCACGGCCATTGCCGCCATCTCGCTGGTAGTAGGCGGCATTGGCATCATGAACATCATGTATGTATCTGTTACGGAACGTACCAAGGAGATCGGCTTGCGTATGTCCATCGGGGCAAGAGGCATGGATATCTTATTACAGTTCCTGGTAGAAGCCATCCTCATCAGTGTAACAGGCGGTATTATTGGCGTGGCATTGGGTATGCTGGCCGCAAAGTTGATCACGGTATTCCTCTCGTGGCCTACGCTGGTATCCGAATCCTCCATCCTGATCTCGTTCCTGGTATGCGCTGTTACCGGGGTGTTCTTTGGATACTACCCGGCACAGAAAGCATCGAGGCTTGACCCGATTGAGGCTTTACGATATGAGTAGAGAACAGTCCATAGACGATAGACGATGGTCCATAGAAGAGGACGCACTGCAGTGGACTATCGACTATGGACTATAGACTTCCTTTTGAATACCAAAGCACTGATCAATGATATTACCAGGCCAACCGGCAGGATCTCCATATAGGTGAACAGGATAACAAAGAACGGGTTTTGATACATTTTACTGAATTCACTCATTTTAACGGTTTGCCTGGCGATCTCTGACTGGCTTGCTCCGGAAGCTTTTAATTGCGCCAGTATATGCACATTGTATTTTTCTGCAAAATCAGGGATGAAGCAATAATAATCGATCAGCCAAACGAGTACATATATGGTAGAGGCGATGAGGGTAATATACAATCCCACCAGGAAAGCCTTACCAAAAGTGATGGTGCCACCGTTGTGTTTATCCCGGGTGATCTTAGTACCCACAAAGATGAAGGCAAAGCCAAGAAGCATGAGGGTATACCCATAGAGCATCCCATTTTTAAAATCAATATCCCCGGCCTTGCCCAGGAGTATCAGGCCGATATACAGGGAAGTGCTGATGAGCCCGGCAATTAATCCGCAGATCAATACAGTTTTTTTCATTGGTTTTAGTTTTGGTGAATGATGAGCGTAAAATTCAGCTTCGGTGTTCAATCCGGGCTCATACTTTCGGGTGATTTTCGATTTTATCGCCTGTTTTCACCCAAAGAATGACACAATCAGGCCAATATACCCAATCTCTTCCCTTTTTCAATGGCCTGCGTTCTTCGCTTCACCTCCAGTTTTTCGAACAGGTTGGAGGAATGTGTTTTGATGGTATTGAGGGATACAAACAGCCGTTCGGCTATTTCCTGGTTGCTGAGCCCTTCGCTCATTAATACCAGCACTTCCCATTCGCGTTTGCTGATGCCGGTTTTGGATAAGGTATTTTCATCCGGGATAAAGCCAGCCGCCGGCTGGGTGAGGTATACTTCTTTTTCAACAACAACAGTCTGTATTTTGGGTTTGGCCAGCTTCAGTGTTACCCAGATACCCAGGCCGGTAAAAAGCAGGGCGATGGCCCCTATGTAGAGTTCAAAGGCGTGGTCTATGATCACAAAGCGGTATTCCAGCCATTTCAGCAATAGCAGGATGCCTGCCAGCGAAGAACCATAGAGAACAACGAGTTTGTTTTTGGAAAAGAAATTTCGCATATCGATCTATACTTTTAAAAAGCCGCCATCGATAATCAATAGTTGAACGCCATTGGCAGAGATGGACCGGTGTGAGCTTTGCTCATCTGAAACAATATATGTCATTCCGGGAGTTAATGTAAAAGATTCTCCATTTTGAAGCTCACTTATGAATGATCCTTTTAAACAATGGACAATATGCCCTTTCTCACACCAATGGTCCGCCAGGTAGCCTGCTGAATATTCCACCATACGAACCCTTACATCACCAAACTGCAATGTTTGCCACCAGGCCAGGCCAGTCTCTCCTTTATGTTCTGTTTTTTCAACCAGGTTCCAGTTAATCGTTTGAAATGGTATGGTATTGCTCATGATCAAGGTTGTTGAATGATAGTCAGGCTTATCCTTTCACAAAACTAAGTAACTCTGTCGGCCGGTTCACCCAAAAGTGGGATAGTGTATCGAAGATGGGGAAGACACCATAATTCTTTATTTTCTTAAATATTTAATATTTTGGATTAATAATGAAAGAGATTAAAGACATAACTGATATATGCATTGCATTATTACATCAACCACAAAAGATCACAAAAACTGCAATAGCAATTTGTAATGTAATTATTACGTTCATTTTTGCAGAATGGCTGTTCCGATACTTTTTGGGCCGCTATCAGCTAATCGATATAGGTTCATTGCAGCAATTGGTATCATTTATTCTTACTGGGATGGTTCTCAAATGCATTGTATTATTTGTTATAAGCCATATATTTCTATTTGAAGTTCTCCCTATTATCACCGGCATTCCATTTTGGCTAACTTCTATGTGTATACCAACAGAAATAAAAATGAATAAGCCGGCAGGCAGGGCTATTTTTTGGGTATTAAAGAAGGCAGAAGTGCTTGATGTAGATAAGAAAACAGGACGTATTTCAACAATGGAAGATACCAATGAGTTATTGGATATCATCACTACTTTTCATAACAAGAAAGAACAATCCAAAGTACGCAATTATAAGGACACATTAATCTATGATGCAGGACATACCTATTTTGTATTTGTATGGCTTTATTATGTCATTCTGCCAACCTTTTCCCGGAATGTAAATTTTGACCAGGTTATAGCAGGAGTCAGTATATTCATTATTACTCTTTACATCTTTACTTCTATTGCTTTTAACATTCTGAACAAAACAGCCGGATTTGAGAAACACATACAATGCGCCCTATACGAGGATATTCTTAAGAAGATCTTTACAGACTATGGAATAGACCTTCATTTCCCCACAGATAAAATAAAATTACATGGGATATATGTATTTACCTGTGGCCATACAGAATACCTGCTAAAATGCAATACCAGTGAAAAATTATTTTCGACCGGTTTGATGAAACGGTATATTAAAGCAACGAAAGACATCAATAAAAAGGCAATCATTTTCACATCAATACCTCTCCGCAAAGAAGTAAATGAATTGAGTAAGACCAATGCAGGACATATCCAGGTAATTAATTTCAAGGATAAAGAAGAACTGGTTAATAGAACAAATGAATTTATTATAGATCAATTGTAATAATACTTTGTTATACATCCCACAAAAAGAGACCCGTCGGCACACACACCGAACGGGCCTCTCACCCTTAAAAAACAAACCCAATACCACAGAAAAAAGCTAACAACCAATGAAAAGAAACACTCTTACAACTGAATCAAAAACCGGCTTGCCGGTGAGGATCGTGCTTCAACACATTTTTGCTAAAGCCATGTAGTTTAGAATAGGAAACAAAAACACAATAGAAATCCAATACCAGTAGCATAAACTACATACTATAAACAATCCATCACCGGTGCCAGTCCAGGGAATAAAAGAAACATCAACACACACAATGTATCAACCAAAATACCAACGCAACCACATATTGTCTTCAATCCCTTTAAAGAATAGAAGCTTCCAGATGCCTTTCAGCCAGGAACCAACAGGTACCTACATACCAACAGATCGGGGGTGTTAAAAAATCAGGAAAAACAGTTAAAATGAGTAGAGTTAGTCCGTATAGAGTGGAGTAGTTATTTGTATTCTAAAAGTACAACGAGTTTTAAAAAACACCAACAGATGATATGACTATTATTGTGAATGAAAGGTTAAAATAATACCGGGAACTCGTATTTTTAGGTTTATGCATAAGCGGTTATTGATAGGTATGATCAGTATAGCGGCCCTTCCACTGATGGGCAACCTGTTTGTTACAGGCAACAGTAAGCCGGTGCATGCTATTACTGACACCATCCCTTATCAACTGGCGTATCCTGCTTCTTTTGGCAACCGGGTGAATATACCAGCCGATAATCCACTTACCCGGGAAGGCGTGTTTCTTGGTAACAGGCTGTTCTATGAACGATTGCTTTCTGCCAACAATCGCATCTCCTGCGCGAGCTGCCACAAACAACCATTCGCATTCGCCGATAACAAAGCCTTTAGTGATGGGATTGATACCGTAGAGACCACACGCAATGCGATGTCGCTCGTGAACCTGTTATGGGTACGCCACTTCTTTTGGGATGGCAGGGCGAATAGCCTGGAAGAACAGGCGGCCATACCACTCTCCCATCCGCATGAAATGGGATTATCACCGGACAAAGGAGCTGTTAAGTTGCAGCATACCGACAACTATCCCGCACTCTTTCGTGCTGCCTTTGGCAGTGATTCCATTACAGGTGACCTGGTTGTAAAAGCCATTGCACAGTTTGAACGGACATTGATCTCTGCTAACTCCCGTTATGACCAATATTTGAATGGCAGCTATACACCCACGCCGGAGGAATCAAGAGGGATGGCTCTTTTTATGAACAATCCTTCGCCGGAAAGAAACATACGGGGAGCAGGCTGTGGCCATTGCCATGGCGGGCCGAAACTATACATAGAGCTATTTCATAACAATGGCCTGGATAGTATGCCAAAAGATAGGGGCATAGAACAGTTAACAGGGCTGGCGACAGACAGGGGCCGCTTCCGGGTACCTACGCTTCGCAACATTGCCGTTACGGCTCCTTATATGCATGATGGTCGCTTTGCCACCCTGGAGGAAGTGCTGGATCATTATAGCGATCATATACAGGAGAGCGCTTCGCTGAGCCCCGTATTACGCAGTAATACCAATGAGGTGGGCGGTAAATCATTACACCTTACCCACGAGGAAAAGCATAGCATCATCGCCTTCCTGCAGATGCTGACTGATTCGAGCTTTCTCACCAACCCCGACTTTGCCAATCCACATACCCAACACAATCATGCTACCCGTTAATAAACACTATATGAAACAAACCCATCGCTACACTATTCTTGCCTTGCTGCTATTCATGAGCAGCTATTCAGTTGTATTAGCACAAACAGCTACCCAACCACCCACTATCAAAGTAGCAGGGGAAGTAGCCCACCCGCTTAGTCTTACCCAACAGGGGCTTGCTGCTATGAAGAGAACAGAAGTGAGCGCTACCGATCGTGATGGAAAGGAACACCACTATACAGGTGTGGCATTGGCAGACATATTGCAACAGGCAGGCGCTACCATGGGCACACAGCTACGCGGTGAAAATATGGCTAAATACTTATTGGTGAAATCAAGTGATGGATATGAAGTAGTGTTTTCTTTACCGGAGCTGGATACGGCTTTTACCAACAGGATCATTATACTGGCCGATCAACAGGATGGACAACCATTGCCCCAGGGCAAGGGCCCCTGGCGTATTGTAGTGCCTGGTGAAAAAAGACCCGCCCGTTGGATATGGCAGGTGAGTAGTATGGTGGTGAGGTTTGCGAAGGAGTGATGATAATTATGAATTATTAATTATGAATGATGAGTTTGTTTTCAACTGGGCGGTAAGCTTGCGTTTATACAGGAAGCGGAGGTGCAATGCACCTACCAGTATCGCAATGATACCCTGGAATAATACGGTATTCTGTACACCAATGTGTTGGGATACAATACCAATGATCAAACCACCCAATGGCTGCATACCAAAGAAAGCCATGGCATACAAGCTAATCACACGCCCACGCATAGAAGCATCTACTGTTGTTTGTATAATGGTGTTGCTGATGGTTACCTGCGACATCATGCCGAAGGCTCCAAGAGTAGCAAACAATAAGGCCAATGGATAATAAGCTGCATGAGAGAACAATATCAACCCGGTACCGAATACAAACGTATTAATCGTTAATACCTTCCGAAGGTTAGTACCGGGCCGTAAGGAGGCAAGGAAGATGGCGCCCGAAAAAGCGCCCAGCCCTATAAAACTATCGATTATACCAAAAGTAGAAGCGGTTCCATGAAAGATATCCCTGGCATAAACCGGTATAAGGGTTGTATAGGGTAATACAAATAAACTGATCAATGCGAGCATCCCTATTACAAAAGCGATATCAGGTGTTTGCTTTACATACACCAGTCCCTCGCGTACCTGTGCAAACACATTGCGGGTTTGTTCCTTAGGAATATACTTGGGCAATCGCATCAATAACAAAGAGCTGATCACTGCTACAAAACTGAAAGCATTCAATCCAAAACAAACATCCTCACCCCATTTTTCTATCACCAGTCCCGCTATAGCCGGTCCTATCAGTCTGGATAAGTTTACCATAGAAGAGTTTAAGGCCAGTGCATTGGGTAAATGCTTTTTATCATCCACCATATCATACACCAGCGATTGCCTGGCCGGCACATCAAAGGCATTCACCATGCCGAGCAATACACTCAGTGACAATACTTCCCATACCGTATAGTGTTTAAAGTATACCAGCGTTGTTAACAATATTGCCTGTATCATTGATACTACCTGTGTTAGCAACAAGACCTTAAACCGGTCGTACCGGTCGGATACCGCTCCGCCAATAAAAGAAAAAAGGAAAGAAGGGAACATGGTAGCAAACAAGGTAACCCCGAGCATAAACTTGGAATGCGTTAGTGAATAGATCACCCAGCTTACTGCTGTCTTTTGCATCCAGGTACCGATTAAGGAAACTGATTGCCCTATGAAATACAACCGGTAATTGCGACTCTTAAAAGCATTAAATGTATTGATCTGCATAATATAGTATTAATCAAAGTCAACCAGCTTGGTCAACGGTGCTATGGCGCGGCGTAATATTTCCTGCTCTTTGGCAGTACAGGTAGCCTGCAACGCCTTGTTGAGCCATTCATCCCGTTCATTCCGCACCTTATTTAAAACATACTGCCCAGCTTTTGATAAGGTGATGATCACCTTTCGCTTATCTGTTTCCGATGCCGTACGAACAATATACCCCAGCTCGAGCAGGTGATTCAATACCTGCGACATAGACTGCGTAGTGATCTTTTCCATAGCAGCCAGCTCACTTGGCAGCAATTCCTTGTGCCGGTCGAGCAATACAATTACAGACCGCTCTGTTAACGACATTTCACCACTGGTGGCAGATTGGCTGCGCAGCTTCTTGGTAAGCCTGGCAACAACCGTTCTCAGGTCCGATGCCAGCTGCTGGCTATTTTGTTCTTCCGTCATAATAAACAGGTAAACTTATAAGTTTACCTTACAAAATTAGGAATAAATAACTAATTGCCCACATGAGATCCTGAAATAAATTCAGGATGAGGTTTCCCGCAGATAACGCAGATTGAATACACGCAGATTTGCGCGGATAGGGTATTTGATTGCTTCGTGCCTCGCAATGACGAACAAAACATCAATCAAAATCTGCGTAAATCTGCGTGTATTCAATCTGCGCCATCTGCGGGAAAAGGACAATTAGTCACCATCTCCCTGCCATTGGCAGCTATCCAAATAAATAGTTATGTGCCTCATGGTAAACCGGCCCTCTTTTTGTGCTGGTGTCAACCCACAATCATTATAAAATCATACACAATATGTCTGCAAACAAAGTATCCCTCACCTTTACAATAGGCGGTGAGCTGGAAATTAACCGCATGGGTTATGGTGGCATGCAATTGACCGGCACCGGCGTATGGGGCGACCCTGCGAACCGCGATAATGCGAAAGAAGTATTACAGGCAGCTGTAAAAGCAGGCGTTAACTTCTTTGACACAGCAGATTCTTATGGCCCTCACACCAATGAAGTCTTGATAGAAGAAGCCATCGGGCAATACTATCACAAAGTGGATAACAGCATCGGCAAGAAGATCGTAATAGCTACCAAAGGTGGATTAACACGCCCTGCTCCCGGTCAATGGGGACCTAATGGCGACCCGGCCTATATTAGAAAGTGTATTGAAGGCAGCCTGCAACGTTTAAAAGTTGACCAGATAGACCTTTGGCAATTGCATAGGGTGGACCCCGCTTTTCCTATTGAAGATACATTGGCTCCCGTAGCAGAAGCGGTTGCTCAAGGCAAGATCAAATATGTAGGCTTATCAGAAACAGATGTGCCACACATTGAACGAGCCCAAAAGGTGGTTCCTATTGTATCCGTACAAAACCTGTATAACCTGGGTAACCGCAACTGGGAGCCTGTACTTGATTATACAGCGCAGAACGATATCGCCTTTATCCCCTGGTTTCCATTGGCATCTGGTCCGGACAAAATGCAGGATAAGATCAGTGCGATTGCTAAAAGCATCATGCTACTATTGCAGAGATCGCATTGGCATGGTTGTTACAACGCTCTTCCAATATACTGCTGATACCCGGTACCAGTTCTATACAACACTTACACGAAAATATCAAAGCCACAGAGATCCATCTCTCTGAAGAAGATTTTGCCAGCTTATCTAACTAACACTATCATATGCAATACAGGACACTCGGTAATACCGGCATACAACTCTCCGCTATTGGGTTGGGTTGCATGGGCATGAGCCATGCCTATGGCGAACCCAATGATGTGGAATCAATAGCTACCTTACACAAGGCAATTGAATTGGGTGTTAACTTTTGGGATACTGCGGATGTATATGGCAGTGGCAGGAACGAAGAACTGGTAGCACAGGTATTAAAGCCTAACCGCAATAAGATCTTTATTGCTACCAAGTTTGGGTTTCCCCTGGAAAATAACGGCCAGTTATCTTCCTTTAATGGTTCTCCTGCTTATGTAAAGAAAGCCGTAGAAGCCAGCCTGAAAAGATTACAGACCGATGTGATCGATCTCTACTATGCACACCGTGTGGACCCCAATGTGCCTGTTGAAGAAACCGTAGGCGCTATGGCCGATCTTGTTAAGGAAGGGAAAGTAAAATACCTGGGGCTCTCCGAAGCATCGCCCAACAGTATACGCAGGGCATATGCCGAGCACCCCATTACCGCTTTACAAAGCGAGTACTCCCTTTTAACACGTGATGTGGAAAAGGAAATATTGCCCTTGTGTAAAGAACTCAACATTACGTTTGTGCCCTTTAGTCCACTGGCACGTGGGCTGGTTACCAACACACTGGATGTAACAGCACTAAAGGACAATGATTTTCGCAAAGGACTGCCCCGCTACCAGGAGCAGTATGCTGAGAACAACAAACAACTCTCAGGAGGCTTTGCCGCTATTGCCCAAAATACTGGTTGCACGCCTGCCCAACTGGCGCTGGCCTGGGTATTACACCAGGGTGATACTATCATACCCATACCCGGTACCAAAAAACGCAAGTACCTGGAGGACAATGCAGGTAGCGTAAACGTACAGTTATCAGCACCCACACTTAATGAAATAGAAGCCTTGCTGCAACGATATCCCAATACAGGGGCACGGTATAGTGAGAGCCAGCAGCAATTTGTGGATAAGAACTAAGATAATTATGAGTTATTAATTATTAATTAACCCAAGTTGCCAGTTAAGATATTTTGTTGAGAGTTGTTGCGAAGATGAACAGAATCAATTTCAGCAAAAAGCCCTCAATAGTTACTCCATGTATTTTTCGTAAGAACAAAGCCTTTATTTCTGAAAAAGCTGTTTCAATCCGTTTACGCATTTGTTCTTTGAGGTAGCCGATCCACGGTTTGTGCTTACGTTTGGCATTGCTTTTCCGCTGTATCATCAGCCTGATACCATCAGCTTCCATTAAATCATCTTCTATGGTATAATCGGTGTATGCGCTATCCTCATATATGCTGCTTTCTGCCGCTACTGTCATTGGTAGTTTCTTCAATGCCTGTACATCGCTTTCGCAGCCCGGTACAAAACAAAACTCCACCGGGATGCCCGAAGTAGTAGTCAATACCTGAACTTTCACACCATAAAAATACCGCCTCATCGAACATTGCTTACGCCGCCATTGTTTGCCTTTGAGCAACCGGCTCTTAATGATCCTTATATTATCGCTGTTGTTATTATCTCGCTGTCACTAACCCTGATACGGATGTCTCCCTTATGAACGCATGCCTTTAGCATGTCATCAACAATACAGAAAATTGATATAATTTCAGCCTCACTGAGCATTGTATGGCAGTTTTTTGTGTGGTAACTCAAAACTATCAATATTTACAATGCTCTTTTTTATTCATTAACCGGGAACCTGGGTTGTTTACTTAATTTTGCGTCCGAAAATACAGAGCGTATGACAACACAGGAATTCATTGCCGCAGCATTCCTCGAAGACGTGGGCAGCGGCGATTACTCTACACTGGCATCCATACCAGCCGATGCGAAAGGTAAGGCGGTACTTAAAATAAAGGAAGAAGGCATACTGGCAGGCATGCAGCTGGCGCAGGATATTTTCCATCATCTGGAAGAAGATGCAAAATTCACCCTCTATAAAAAAGATGGCGATGCTGTAAATAATGGCGAAACCGCGTTTATCGTTGAAGCCAGCGTGCATACCATATTAAAAGCAGAAAGACTGGTGCTTAACTGCATGCAGCGCATGAGCGGCATCGCAACGCTTACCAATAAGTACGCCGATAAAATAAAAGGCTACAAAACCAAAATACTCGATACCCGAAAAACCACGCCGCTGTTCCGCGAATACGAAAAGCAGGCAGTGCGCATTGGCGGCGGTTACAACCTTCGCATGGGCTTGTACGATATGATCATGCTGAAGGACAACCATATCGATTTTTGTGGCGGCATAGAGCAGGCCATACAGAAAACCAACGAGTACCTTGCGGCCAACAACCGCAACCTGAAAATAGAGATCGAGACCCGTAACCTCGATGATGTGCGCCGTGTGCTTGCTGTGGGCAATGTACACCGCATAATGCTCGATAACTGCTCGCCGGAACTATTGGAAGAAGCAATTGAGCTGATTGGCGGTAAGTACGAGACCGAGGCGTCGGGCGGTATCAATCTCGATAACATTATTTCATATGCCCGTACTGGTGTCGATTACGTCTCATGCGGCGCTATCACAAATCATGCTGTGAGCATGGACCTTAGTTTAAAAGCACACAAAATATAATTTTAGCCTCACTGAGCATTGTATGGCAGTTTTTTGTGTGGTAACTCGAAACTATCAATATTTACAATGCTCTTTTTTATTCTTTAACTGGCAACTTGGGTTAATTATTAATTCATAATTAAGGAATGGGGAACTATCACACATAAGAAAGCCCCGGTGACTTCACCGGGGCTTTCTATTTACTCATCATTAATAATTGATTACAGCGCATGGTATTCTTTCAACACCTCCGCCCAATGCTGATACCCGGCTGCGGTTAAATGAAGACCATCGTATGTATAGTTGGCAATCAGCTTGCCGTTGCTATCCAAAAACCTGGTATACAGGTCTATGAGCTCCACGTTTTCTTCTTTCGCGAGCTGCTTCAGGTTTTCATTGATGCGAATGATCTTTTCATCCTTATTATAATGTGCCGGGTGCTTACCAAAATCCTTGTTTACAGGCAACAATGTTTGCAGGTATATTTTGGTAGCCGGTGAATGGGCTTTGATATACTGTACCATTCTCCTGTGGTTAGCGGATGTTATAGAATCCGGGATACCCAATGCTACATCATTGATACCAATCAGGATGAATACCTTGGCCGGCTGGCCTTCGGTTACTTCATCGAGCCTGTTCAATACACCAAGGTAATATCCCCGGAGATGCCCCTGTTGCGTACATTGGGATTACCCAGCAGTTCCTGCCATTCTACCCCGGCAGTAATACTGTTGCCTAAAAAGATGATATCCTTCTTTGAATTGGGGAACATCCTGAACTGTGCTACACGCAAATCATAACTTGCGGGCTTATACGTGCTATCCCATTTCTTAGCCTGCGCATTGCCTTGTATACTGGTAATAAAAAGCAGGATGATAATACTATTGAGAACTTTCATGTTATTGGTTAGATGAATGATTATAATTTTTGAACAGCGACTGTTTGTTTGGTACCATTGTTACTAAACGTAATCCAATAGCTTCCTTTAGCCAGGTTGGCCAGGCTGATCGTTGTAGTTGCTTGTGCGCCGGGAACAGGTTGCACCATCAGCGTTCTGCCATCCACACCTGTGATCACCATACTGGCATTGGGAGTTGCTGCCGGGTGTTCGATGGTACAGCTATTGACAACGGGATTGGGATAAACAGAAATGCCTTTGCCGGTACCGTTTGTAACGGCCACTACCTTACTGTAAGTATAACTGCCATCTTTATCCAGCATCTTCAATCGATAATAAACAGGCGCATTATTCAGTTTGTCAGTATAGGCGTATTCGTTTTGTCCGGCTGTGTTTTTGGCAGTAACTGTACCGATTGCATCAAAGCTCTGTGCAGTACCACCTCTCTCTACAACAAATGAGCTGTATTCACTTCATTAACGGTTTCCCAGGTAAGCGCTATAGTATTAGGGGTTTTAACTGCTTCAAAATCCAGCAGGCTCAATGGAGTTGGAATAGCAACGCTACCCTGTATTTCGAGACTGTTATTGGTAGATCCCGCAATATAACGGCCGATAGCAAAAGTGCCTGTAGTAGTGGTGGATCCCCAGGCATACAACCGGAAAGTAACGGTTGTAGCAGCAGGCACATTTTGTAAGGCTGTAACAGCCGACAAATTAAGCTGCGGCTGGTCTACTCCATCGTATATACTCATTAACGATACATCGGCTGTATCCAATGCAGTAAAGTTGGTACCATCCAGGCTATACATCCAGCGGTAAGCGCTGGCGCCTGCTGCGCTTCTTCTCAACCTTGCATCCAAAGCAGATAAGGATAACACACCTGTTGAAGCGGCTATGGTAAACTGGTAATAATTACCATTGGTAATCGCGTCGCTTTTTAAGCTGTTGAGCGGCATAAAATTAGCCGCTGTAAAACCACGGGCCAGGGAGGTTCCCGTTGCAGCTGGAATGCCGGGCCCCCTGCTTAATGACGAGGTAGTTACATTAGTAGCTGTGAAAGTAGCGCCATACGTTGTTTCTGACCCAAGGGCTGCCGGGCTACCAAACTGCCATGCCAGCAATGAACCGGCATTTACCGGTTTTACCCTTCCACCGATGGATAAAGAGGGGCTTGTATTATCAGCAGCATACCTGCCAAAACTGATCGCGCTGGTAGTAGTGGTAGCGCCCCAGAGATACAAACGCAGGGTAACGGTTTGTATTGGCGGGCAGGCTCTGCAAAGCAGCAATATTGGAAACAATGATGGAAACCTGGTCGTCACCATCGGCAGTAGTAGTTGTAAAAGCCACATCTGCCGTACCAATTTCCGTGAAGCTGGTGCCATCTAAACTATACATCCACCGGTACGCATTGGCTGCTACAGAAGAGCTTCTGCGGATATGTGCGTCAATATTATACACAGAGGCTGTATAACCCGTGCCTACTGTAAAACCTGTTTGGAAATAATCATTGTTGGCGATCGCGTCGGCCTTCGCGCCATTGAGCGTGAAATCTATTGCCGAAAATCCCCTCACAAAGCCAGATACCAATAAGCCGTTGCCCCTCACCAGTGATGAAGCAGTCAAATGCGGGTTGGCATACGTGGGTGCAAAGGAAACCTCATCCCCATTAGAAGCCGGTGATCCAAACTGCCAGGATAGCAGCTGCGCATGGGCACAGCTGGCCACGAAGAACAACGACAGTAATAGTAATGTTTTTTTCATTTTTCTGATTCTTTTAAACGATAAGGAAGTTGTGTGTATTGATTGGTTGGTTTTAAAGACATACCTAAGACAAGGAGGGATATAAAGCGGGTGAACCCAAACAGGGCTGGATTGTTAAGTTTATATTAACTACAGCAACCGATGTAAGGGGAATAATTCGTATATTTAAGATGCATCACCTATAAAACCCGGAATTGAGAAATACGCTCATGATTGTTACTGGGATACTGTACCTGCTGCCGGGCATTGTTGGCGGACAAACCACCAAAGCCCTGGCAGAAAAAGCAGACAGTTGTTACATGGCTAAGGATTATGCCCATGCTGCGGGTTACTATACCCATCTCTCCCGACAGGTGGATTTTCATATCATTAAACGTGGGGGTTATTTCCAGGCAGCCTGTTGCTATGCACAGCTGGGTAATACAGATAGCGCTGTTGCTTTGTTGTACAGGGCTATTGGTAATGGTTTTAAGGATATCGATCACCTGTTGGGCGATGCGGACCTGATTCCCCTGCATCCTTTACCGGTATGGGATAGCCTGGTTACTACTGTACAAAAAGCCTCTACGTGTACAGGGGACCCTGATAAGGTGAGATTGATCACCCGGGATGTACAGAACTTCTGGGCTGCCTACGACCTGGCGAAGAAACATCCTGCACATCGAAGCGCTATCTATAAAAAATACTATCTCGATGCAGGCACTGATGGCCTGCAGGACTATTTTGCTTATAAGATAGGCAGCATCAAAGATTTTACAGACATACATGATTGCAAACCCCGGTTCTATGCGGCCATACGAAAGAATAGCCTGGCAGTTGATGAGCAAAAGCCACAAATGATCAGCGGTTTTATACGACTCAAAGAACTTTACCCTCCTACCCGTTTCCCGGATATCTATTTCGTGATGGGCTGCTTTTCATCGGCAGGTACCGCTACGGATAATGGTTTGCTGATAGGCGTTGACCAGGTAGTAGCCACTCCCGATATTCCCATAGAGGAACTTAGCTTGTGGCAGCGCAACAATTTTACACGGCTGGACGATCTGCCTTCTCTTGTTATTCATGAGCTGGTACATTTTAACCAGACTGAGCTGTGTGATACAGATACCACGCTGCTACGATCTGTATTGATAGAAGGCATGGCCGATTTTATTGCAGAACTGGCAACCGGCCAGAACCCCAATAAAAGATTATTTGTTTGGGCAAAAGGAAAAGAGAAAAAGATCTGGGCCAGCTTTGAAAAGGACATGTATTTTAACCGTGCGAATAACTGGATAGCCAATTCAACCCAGGAAACAGTGGATAAACCTGCAGACCTGGGCTATTGGGTGGGTTACCAAATTTGCAAGGCTTATTATGAGAAAAGCACGGACAAACGAAAAGCCATTTATGATATGCTGCACATACAGGACTACAAAGACTTTTACTATAAAAGCGGCGCCGCTGCGTTATTCAAATGAAGTTTCCCGCAGAGAGCGCAGATGGAATACACGCAGATTTTCGCAGATGTTTTGTTCCGCTATGGACTATTGACCATGGTTTATGGACTTTGTTAATGAATATTTAAAGCCGGGTAATTTTCAGTAACTGAAACAACCTTTTAGCATGCGATAACGTACCGCTACCCTGTAACCCCCGGTAACAGGGGTGTTCACCGCTTTATGAAACCAATACTACTATTCATCTCATGCTTATTGAGTGCGGTTTGTGTATTCTCCCAATCAACCTCTCTTCAGTGGACCAGGGAAGAAAAACTGCCCTCTTCTGATATCTTTACCCTGTTTTATTATCGCGATACCCTTTATGCGGGTGGCAGTGATAAGATCTATATTGGCCGGTATGGAGGCCAAACATGGGATTCTACAGCCATTGTGTTGCCTAACCTGTATTCGATTGATGCGATCACCGAATTCAACAACGAGTTATATGCTGCCTCTTATTCAACAGGCGTATTCAAGAGCAATGATGTGGGAAAACATTGGCAAAACATAACCGGCGGCCTCTTTCCTTATGTAAGCAAATTCTACGAGTGGAAAGGTAACCTATACGCAGCAACATTGGGAGAGGGTATTTACAAACTTGACTCCGCTACGCACAATACATGGACTGCATTTAACAATGGTGTATCCCTGCTAAGTTATAATCTCTACACTATTACCGGGAATAGCAATACGCTACTGGCTGCAGGAGGAGCCAATGGAAATTACCTGCGATTGCCGGCATCTTCTACACAATGGGAAGAGGATCTGCTGGAAGGAACCTTACGACCCGGCCTGTGGACCTATGACGCCACCAATAGTAATGATAGCTTCTTCGTGGCCTCATCAGATGGTAGAGGATATGTATTTATGAGCACAGACGATGCGCACAACTGGCAGAATATAGGCACATTCCCATCGTCTGGGTTCCTGTCATTACTCAACTCGCAGCAGGCAATCCTTTTAGCAAGGTATTATTTCAACGGCATCAATAATATTGAGTTTTATTATCGGTACAAAAACCTCAAATCACCCTGGGTTTCCTTTAGTATCGTACAGAACTATGATTTTGCGGTAGCTATAACCGGTGACAGGTTATGGTATGGAGGCGGAGGAGGTCTTTATTACATGCCCCTCTCTAATCTACCCGGTATTACACCTGTTAATAACACCGATTCTCTTTTCCTGGCAGGCCCGGTGTATCCCAATCCTGCTGCCGGTCAATGCCATATTGATATTACCCTTCCCGGCCCGCAACAATTGAATGCTGATCTATATGATGCCGCAGGTAAGCATATATCCATAATAGCAGACCACCAAACCTTACACAATGGCAATACAACCCTCAATATCGATCTGCAACAGCTTGCCGCCGGTATGTATTTTCTCCATCTGATGATCAACGGGCAATCCTTTACCAAAAAGATTATCCATATACCCGGTTAACGAGTAGTACACCCATTATCAAATGTTTGAAAAACAACGAGACTACTTTTTTATTAACCAATAAACCAACCAGCATGAAACAATTTTATGCCGGGTGCATGCTCTTCTTATGCGTCCAAACCACCCATGCCCAATCCTGGATCAACCTGGGCAGTAACGAAGCAACCCGAACACCCATTGTGCAAACAGATGCCTTTACTTTCTTCACAGCCTTATCAGCCAATGGTACACCCTATGTGAGCTATATTGATGATGGCTTTGGCCCCAATAACCTAAGTGATTTCAAGGTACATGTGCGTCGCTACCTTGGCGGTCAGTGGATGCCTGCCGGGGATGCTGCATCACCTGCCTTTATTGCCAGCGATTACTTCCCTGTTACCTGCGATGGTAATGTTCCCTATGTGGCTTATTCCGAGCCACTCAATGCTGGCAACAATGCACAAAAGCTTACAGTAAAAAAACTAAACAGCAATACCAATCAATGGGA
>JAGFNK010000159.1:0-106464 GCA_025769875.1 Russula earlei | reverse complement strand
TGGTCTATATCTATTATTTTTCCCTCATGTTGTACCCATGGGCTTGTCTTGAGGCAGCCCCATAGTGTTTTTGACTCAAGTGTTGTGGTGTGCAACATTGTTTCCAGTGCAATTGGAGTCATGGCCAGCCACTCATCACCCCTCTCACCTCTCCATTCTGACCATCCTTCTTGTTTTTCACAGACAGAGAGGAGTGGGTTGCAAAGAGGGGTCCTATTCTGAACTCTTTCTACTACAGAGTAGCTAGGGTGTTTTTATATACAGGAGAGAGGTACTAGAGATGAAGGCATGAAAGTGAATCAAGATGGTTGAGACGGTCGAGGCGGTTGTGAAAGGCTTGAGATGCAAACACATCTAGTGTGCCGAGGCGTGCATGCATGTGTGGTTGGTGGTGAGGGCTGGGTGATGCAATCGAGGTCTTGATGTTGCATGTGAGATGGCTTGTGGTGTGTGGTCAGTGGACTGCCTGGAACGAGAGGGAGGTGGCAAGGGATGAAAGGGAGCTGAGGTGTCAGTCTCATGTTGTGTCATGTCGCGTTTTCGCATGTGATTTCGAGGCCAGCCATAATCTTCCTTACACCTCCCGGGGGCTTGAAACTTTGACCGTCCTTGGTCAAGCATCTGAATGCGAGTGTTTTGAGCCTTTCGCATCTGAATTGAGGCAGCGGTCATGGCTGCTTGTGCTGTGGAAGACACAAAGGCTGCGATCAGCGATGGTGATGACGGAAGAGGCGAGGGCGATGGGAAATGGAGGCAATGGAGACGAGGGCAGTGGTGACGAGATGGCGGCTGCATGGTGGTGGTGTTGTCTTGTGGCAGTGGTGGCATGGTCGTCTCCATTGCAGGTGGTGGCAGCAGGCGTGGATGAGGAGCGAAGGCATAGGCGGTGAGCATGAGTTCGTAGATAGAGACGTAGGTGGCAAGGACTTGAGAAAGAGGATGTGTGGGGCGGCTTGCATGGGGGTGGGATCTGTCATCTTGTGGTGGCAGTGGTGGGGTCGTCTCCACTGCAGGTGTCGGCAGCAGATGTGGGCAAGAGCGTGCGAACGGATGGGGAGGCGATGTGGGAGGCGGCGTGCAGTGTGCTGTTGGCGTTGGCGACTGCTTCTCCTGCGGCGTGGGTGGCGGCTTCTGCTCCTGTTGTGGCGTGTCGTGGCTAAGTTCATGGCTGAGGCCTTCTTGGTCTTCTGGGGTGGTGCTGGTGGCGAGGGGTTGCAATGGTGCAGCGATGCTGGTGTCACGCGAAACTACTAAAGCGGTGGCTGAGACTGAGAAGACTGAGGCTGAGACTGAGAAGGTGGCAGCAGACTGAGCTGGTGCAACGGTGGAGGTGGACAGGGTGGAGGTGACGACTGAGGGCGACACAGGGGTGATGGCAGCTGTGGCTGACAAGGGCATGGTGGCAGTGGCTTGTGAGACGGTGGTGGAGACAGCGGCGTGTGGCACTAAGACATCGGTGGCTGAGGCTGAGGCTACAGTGGCAGCTGACAAGACTAAGGCGGCTGGCAAGGCTAAGAGCATGGTGGTGGCGGTTGACTGATCTGAAGCTGGGGTGATGGAGACGGCTGGCAAAACTAGGGGCGTGGTGGCAGCAGCTGAGACTGAGAAGGCTGAGGCTGAGGGCAGGGTGGAGACAGCGGCAGCTGGCGATGCTGGTGCTATGATGGACTGGGCTGAACTGACAAGTACAGGCGAGGCTAAGATGGAGACTGATGCAAAGTTGGCGGCTGGCATGACTGAGGCTACTGTGGTGATGGACGAGGTGACGGACAAGACTGAAGGCAATGAGATGACTGAGGGCATGGGAGCGGATGAGACAAAGGCGGGGGTGGCAGACGAGGCTGTGAGGGCTGAAGTGGCGGGCGGCGCTAAAACGTCAGTGGGCGAGGTTGAGATGGTGGTTGTGCATGGAGCTGAGACAGTGGCCATAGCAGGCAACACTGAGGGCGCGGGAGCTGGTTGGGCAAAGACAGGGACAGTGGCGATAGGCGATGTCACAGCTGAGGCTACGGCAGTGGGGACAGATGAGGGGGCAACGATGGCGAATGCAGGCGATGCTGGGATGGCAAGGGCAGGTGGAGCCGAGGCGATGATGGCTGGCAAGTCAAGGATGGCGGCAGTGAACGAGGTGATGGGAATGGCGGACGAGGTGGGAACCACAGGGGCGATGGGCAAGGCAGGCGAGGCAGAGGTGATGGTGCACGATGTAGGGACAGAGGCTGGAGTGGGCATGGGTGCAGGGTATGTGTAGTTGTCTTCATCTTCATCTGCAGAGCAGAGTTGGCGTTCCCGCTGAATGTCACAGGGATGCTGAGAGAATATCTTGACTAGTGTGTCGAATACTTCTTGGAAATTGACAAAGTGCCTCTGCTGTTCATTCGGGCGCCAGGGGCCGAGACGTTGGGAGACCATCCAGCAGTCGTCCAGGTGGAGTCCGAGCCAGAATGACTCATCGCAATCTTCATAGCACAGGTGGTATGCATGGATGAGGGGACCACAGATTGCCCTGAAACTCTGGTAGTATTCGTCTATGTCTTCCTGGTCACACATGCAGAGTCTTGACGAGGAGGCGATAAGGTCCTCCAGATCCCACTTGAGCTTGAGGTATTCTAACTGAGTCGGCATGCTGAAGGAGTGCAGCACGTGGTGAAGACAGATGGCAGGTCGATGCAGGCAGTGTGACTGGCATGGCTGCAACTGTGGGTGTGGAGGGCCAAATGCGAGTTGGAAGGGAGCGGTGCGACTGATGCATCTGAGACAGTGGGTGTGGTGGGAATGAGGGCAAAGGATGGTCAGAATGGAGAGGTGAGAGGGGTGATGAGTGGCTGGTCATCACTCCGATCACACTGAAAACAATGTTGCACACCACAACACTTGAGTCAAAAACACTATGGGGCTGCCTCAAGACAGCCCATGGGTACAACATGAGGGAAAAATAATAGATATAGACCATGATTTTGAGTTGTAATTCATCTAATACACATGTGGAGGTGGCTTGAGTCCAGCTCCACCAATTCTCACTCAAATCTCATGAAAACAATGGGGCTGCCTAGCCCTCATTCAGGCGATTCAGGGACAATAATTTTCATATGAATTGAAGCTGTTTTGAGGGAGATATTCATCCCGCATGTTTGAGGGGGTTTCTGCACCGATTTGGGTGGAATTCAAGCTCTGCCAAGTGCGCTGAAAACGGCAATAAAAATGGATGGGTATTCAACCTTAAGTCTGATGGTCGTAAAAAAACCAGGCTAGTCACCAAAGGCTTCTCCCAAGTAGAAGGCATTGACTATGATGAAATATTCTCACCTGTGGTACGGTTTGAGACAGTCTGCCTGATGATTGCGCTCACAGCGCTCAAAAACTGGCACATTAGCAGACTAGATGTCAAGACTGCCTTTCTCTATGGTGAGCTCGATGAAGAGCTCTATATGGAGCAGCCCGAGGGCTTTAAAATAAAAGGCCAAGAGTGTAAAGTCATGTGCCTTAAACGTGCAATATATGGACTCAAGCAAGCAGCACTTGCATGGTGGAAAGCCCTTGACAAGTTCATGGCCTCGCTCGGCCTTATTCGCCTTATGTCTGACTCTGGGCTCTTTGTTAGTAAAGACAAGAGCATCATAGCCATCATCTACATTGATGATGTGCTCTTCTTTGGAGCAGACAAAAAACAAATTAATGAAACAAAGGAGCACTTCATGAAGCTTTGGGAATGTCGAGATCTGGGTGATGCCCAAGAATTTCTACGCATGCGCATTCAACGCAAGTCCAGCCAGATACATCTGGACCAGACTGAATATCTAAAGAAAGTGCTGCAGCATTTCGACTTGCTTAATGCAAACCCTGCTCCTACTCCACTACCAGAGGGCTATCACCCCTCTCCCAACACTTCTGCTGCTGACCCAGCCTTGCGGTCAAATTTCCAGCAAGTTATAGGATCACTCCTATACATAATGCTTGGAACACATCCAGACATAGCCTTTGCTGTCACAAAGTTGTCGCAACATGCTGCCAATCCCTCAGAGGATCATTTAAATCGAGCATTCTATATTTGCCGATACCTCTTGGGAACCACTGATTATGCCTTGGTCTATGATGGACCATCTAATGGCAGCCTAATGGCATATGCCAACTCTGACTGGGCCTCTGATCCGACAAATTGGAAGTCCACTACAGGCTATATGGTGAACCTGGCTGGAGCAATATTTTCATGGAACTCATGAGCACAGAAAACAGTTGCGCTCTCCTCCACAGAAGCCGAGTATATGTCACTCTCTGATACGAGCAGACAGTTAGTTTGGATCAAGTCCTCACTAACAGAACTTGGCATTAATATTGCTCCCATCCCACTGTTCGGTGATAACCAAGGCTCAATATTCTTAGCCTCCAACCCTGTGCAAGAAAAGCGCATCAAACATATTGATTTGCACTATCACTTCATTTGTGAAGTCATACAAAACAAACAGGTGGAGCTATTCTTTATTGAAGGGGCTAACAACCCAGCCAACATGTTCACCAAGAACCTTGGTCGTGTCAAGTTCCTCAAATTCAGGGAGCAATCAGGACTAATGTTCTACCCCTGAATGTGGGAATATGCTCATGGCATCTACCGATGCACTTAGCAAGGGGGAGTGTTGAACCGGAACCCAAACAGATCAAAGAAGGCGAAGACCTTCATACAAGGTTCAAGATCTGCTCATAGATGTTATGTGTTAGACAGAACTTTAGCATATGCACTTATGGCAATAGGGTTACGCATACTACGCTATCTATCACAAGATGCAGCCTAATGCTGTGTCTAGAACATTTCCACTGTTGCGCAGCATAGAGCACAGCTAACAGGCCAAGCAACCCACCTTAGAGGTTGTGCTAATGCTCAAGTGATATTGGGGTGTAGAGCGATGTGTATACTCGTCTACATGTATGGTATTTATACCTCTATGACCCAGGGCTGTTCCTAAGTCCAAAAGAGGTGACTACAGGTGTCCACTATATCGCGCATTAAGTGATGCGTGATGTGGAAACGTTCTAGATGCAGCATAAGGCTGCATCTTGTGATAGATAGCATAGTATGCATAACCCTATTGCCATAAGCGCATATACTAAAGTTCTGTCTAACATGTAACATCTATGAGCGGATCTTGAACCTTGTATGAAGGTCTTCACCTTCTTTGATCTGTTCGGGTTCTGGTTCAACATCCACATCATGTGTCACTGAATGCACGATATAGTGGACACCTGTAGTCACCTCTTTTGGACTTAGGAACAGCCCTGGGTCATAGAGGTATAAATACCATACATGTAGACAAGTATACACATCGCTCTTCACCCCAATATCACTTGAGCATTAGCACAACCTCTAAGGTGGGTTGCTTGGCCTGTTAGCTGCGCTCTATGCTGCGCAACAATAACCAATCTGTTCCTAAGATTATATTGTGGTCTCCAATGTTGGTGACAAGGAATTCTGCTTGTTTGTCATGAGTGGCACCCATTTGTGCTCAAATGCGAAGAATCTGAATGGTGCTGAAGTGTATTAGTCCATTGGCATTCTGTGTTCCATCTACATTTTGTGCTGGCAAGGGTTTGGTCATTGCTTGGAGGTGTAGGTGGTGTTTTTGTGTGAATCATTCATGAATTATCATTCCTTCTGCCCCACTATCAAGGAGGGCTCTTGCACCAATTTCTTTACTGCTTATCTTCCCCACAATGGTAACTTTTAAAGCAATGGATGGGGAGTGAGTAATAACTTTGGGGTAATTGATTTCTCTTTGTATTGTACTGATTTGGACCACATCTCTCCTTGGTGCAGAAGAGGGTCCAATTAAAAATCCATGGGAGCAGATCTGGGATGAGGGATTGAATCCATGAGTGTTTTTCTCCAAGTAGTTAATGACATGACAGGAACAGGTTCTTCTTGTGCAGGTTCAGTGTTTTCATCTCAGATAGTGGTGGCTCTAACTGTTTGGGGATGAGAACCTTGCCTTCGATGTCCTAGGGCTGCCTTCTTTGCTCTACATTGGTTTGCCATATGGTTTTTCTTCCCACAATAATAACAGAGGTTAAATGAAAGCCCTATTGTAGCTGAGGACTCCCATGACTTTGTGCACTTCATGCACATCCTTGATTTCCCTAGGCCAGTCCATGATTCCTCAGACCTTGGAGGCCTCAATCTTCATCTTCCCTTTGTCTATGTCCCAACCCAGCATGGTTAGTTTCCACACCATGAACTGACACTTCTTGGGTTTCAGGAAGTATGACTTCTTCTGCATCAGCATGAGTAGCTCGCTGATACATTGCTCATGGATTTCTAGTTGTTTGGGACTGTCCCCTGTGGCAACTCCAAAGTCATCCAGATAGTTGACAGTGTATTCTGCCCATTGGTCCAGCCAGTTACCAAAATCTCTTCTCATCAGCCTAGTAAAGAAGGCTGGCGCATTCTTGAGCCCAAAATACATGATGTTGGGCAGGTATGTTTGATATGGCATCTTGAAGGCTGCTTTCCAGTGATCTCCTTCTGCCAGTCATACATTGTATCCCCATCATATATTGAACTTGGAGAACACCTTCTTCCCTCAAAGTCTTTCCATCTCTTGTTCCAGATGTGGTAAAGGTTCATTGTCTCATCTAGTCCACTGATTTAGTCATCGATAGTCCACAATGATTCTTTTCTCCTTGCTGTCCTTCTTGCTGATGAAGAACACTGGAGATGTGTAGCTGGAAGGACCTGGAGTGATGAATCACTTTTCCACTTCATCAGCTAGGAATTTCTTGAGTGTATTCTCAATTTATTGGGATAAGGGGAAACTGGATTTCACATATGTGATGGTGCTCCAACTCAAGGGCAGCAGTCAGGTTTTCCTAGTATGATTTTGAGACTATCCATGGTGAGTGACCTAGGCTTATCACCACAGGCAAGTCTGGCCAGACATCCTGCATCTCAGAAATTGGTCTTTCCCCTCTGTACTCAAGTTGCAGGTTCAGGCAACATGGCAATGCAAACATGATAGATTGCCATCTTTGACATACATGGACCAGTGTATGCCATTCATTTGTCCCTATGCTTGAGTGATTCACATAGAGATGGAATATATCCATGAGGACTTCATCAGGGAGCATGTTGATCATCCCCTGGTCTAAACTTGACTGGTCAATGGTCATTATGGACACTGAGCAAAAAATACACACCCTGGCAATGTTCACAAGGACTTTCTTCAAACGACACTTGGGAAGGCCCAGGGTCACCAATTGTAGTCAAAGAGTGGGTGGTGCAAGGCAATGATGGCTGGACAAAGCCAGTGAGTAATGACCAGATGTGACAACAAAAGATGACTATGTGAAGCTTACTGACCTCAGGAATGGAGACACTTGCTCAACGTTCAGGTGAAAACTCTTCAGTTAGGATGTAGAATCTGGGGTGTGGTGATTGTCTGGAATTACCCATGAGCCACAAGCTGCCATGCACTTATGGGTATGGGCAATGAAGAGCACCTGTCACACATTGCCTCCCTGTACAGCCTGACATTTACACCACAATTGGCCTTGTGAGCAAAGTAAGGCCCCATTTACCAACCGAGAATTCTTGAATCTTGAACTTGAACTCAGATTTCGGTATTTTCTGGGGGTGACAGGAGTCACAGGTGTGATGAATGATAACTTGATTAACTAATATGAGTTTCTTTAATTATAATTATGAGCTATTTCCCACCAGATTTGCAAATTCACTTGTTGTAATTGCATATTCATGTGTGTGAAGTTAGATGTCTGCATACTTGGAGTTGACTCGGGAGTCAGTACTCGGCTTTGTTTGGGACTTTCCCTCCATTGTCTTTTTCCATGTATGCGTGGCATGCATTTTTCTCTTGCCTTCTTTTTTTGATCCCCTCCTCCCTCCATACCTCCTTTGTTTGGTACCCCCATCATACATGCAGACCCGCTCAGCCTCTGATTCTTCTGTGGGAGAAAGTCAAGCAGATGGTAATGCCACATGGACAACTAAGGATGAAGTGGCCTTTTTAGATTTTCTTTTGGAGCATAGGGATGAAATGACCTCCAACTCTATGTTCAAGGACCACATCTTCAACGACGCAGCCTCTCAGATCAACCCCCTTCGTGAGAAGGGTGGCATCAAGACTGGGAGCACATGCAAAACAAAATGGAACAGGGTGCTGTATCGTCCACTTCATCCCTTCCCTTAATGCTGATGCCGTCCAACAGTTGAAGACTGAATACAGTATGATCTCCTTCCTCAAGCTACAGTCTGGATTTCCCTGGGATGATGAGAAAGGAGTGGATGTAGGGTTAGAAATGGAGGGGCAGTGGGCCAATTTAGTCAAGGTGTGTGTATAACTCCTGCTTCTTTAACAATGTTTGACCTTAGCAGAAAAAACCAAGTGCCAAGAAGTACCACAACAAGGGCTGGTCACATTGCGAGGCTATGGAGTCTCTCATTGGATCGAAATCCAAAGGCAAAAGTGCCTATTGGGGTACACAGAAAATACTTCATGCAGATTCAGATCCTCCATCCCAGTCACCTTCTCGTCTGTCCCCCAACTCATTCAGATCTCAATTTGATGGTGGTGTGTTTCTCATCAACTTCACTATCAAATGCCTCTCCTCTCACCCTGCTTCTCAATTCAGAAGCATAGATCCGATCACGTCTCCGTAAGTGAAACGTCAAGCAAAAGACAAAGGACCGACACTGCAGCATCCGCTGTCATTGGTATGTCAGCAGTCATGAACAGGGTCATTGAGTCCTTTGACTCGACTGTGCAAGCTCTCAATGAGCCCGAGCCCAAGCCTGCCCTTGAAGCTGCACCCTCACTTGATGAACAACTTGAGAATGCGTCTACGGGTGCTGTTGTACCTGTGCTCATGATGGTTCCTGAGCATGCGCATCGGTCGCTGGCAGTCAAAACCCTTGCCACTGATATCAAGGATGGTCACTGGCTGCCAACAGGCAACATTGTCCCAGCACTCAGCCTCCTCTCCAATGGCAATATTGCAGATGTTGATAGTTACCTCACACTTGGATTAGATAAGGATCCAGAATTGCATGATCTTGCATGTCAATACATATGTAATATGTTAGCACAAACCAAATTGTAATTGTAATTTCAAATGTCATGTTGTCATGTGTTATGTGTATGTAAAATAAATTTGTCATTGATGGTATCATGTGGTCACAGGGTGGACTGAGTCCGTCTATGCTGACTCAGTCTGCTTGGCGGCAAAGAAAAACTTTCAAAGTGTTGTGTTGTCCATCCCATCATTTCCCCCCCCAATGCCCAATCAACGACTGGTAAAGAAGCAATGCCAATGACTTGTGGTCCTCTTGCATATGTCAACTCTTGTCTTGCTTTGCTGTGAAGCATATATACAACTCCTCCAAGCCATCTGTCCTCGTCGTATTCCATATCACACATCAGCATTAACTGGGGCTGCATGGGTTCATGAACTACTCACTGGCCATCCAGAGCGCATTCGGAGCGAGCTTGGAGTACATAAACATGTCTTTGACACCCTCCAGTGGACCATCCAAAACCTCAGTGTTGCCTCATCACGACATGTCCTAATTGAAGAACAAATCACCATCTTCCTCTATACTGCTGTTACAGGCCTGTCATCAACTCATGTTGGAGAGCGTTTCCAGCAGTCACCCCGCACCATTTCAAAGTATGTATCACTTGGGTTTCTTCACACTTGTTCTGACAGGCAGTTAGGTATTTTGAAAAAATTCTTGGAGTTCTCTCAAGCCCCCCCTTCTATACCACATTTGTGCAGCTCCCTGATGCCAATTCACCCCCTCACCCCTTTATCCGAAGTAACCCTAAGCTCTATCCATATCTCAAGGATGCCCTAGGTGCTGTCGATGGCACACATATCAAGTGTTCTGCCACTGCTGACAAGCGTGACATGGGGAGGAACCGCAAAGGAGTAATCACACAGAACTGCCTTGTGGCATGTTCTTTCGACCTCCGCTTCACCTATCTCCTGACTGGTTGGGAGGGTTCCACTGCTGATGCGACACTCTTCCTTGACACACAACTTTCTGATTTTTTTATCCCAAGCAGAAAGTATTATCTTGGCGATGGAGGCTTTGCCTCATCAGATGTACTTCTCACCCCTTATTGAGGTGTGCAGTACCATCTTGCTGAATGGGGTCATGCAAACACAAGGTAATGTTTCTCATCTCCTGAGTTTTCTCACTGACATTTGTCCCAGGCCACGCACGTGTGAGGAGTTGTTCAATCTGCGTCATGCTCAAGCTCGCAATGTCATAGAACGCATCTTTGGAATCCTCAAGCAACGGTTCCAATTACTTGATTGTCCCCTTAACTATAACATGTCAATTCAGGCATGCATCCCAGCTGCACTTGCAGCACTGCACAAATTTATTCGTGAGTATGATCCTAGGGAGATTTCTGCCCTTGATGATGTGGCTGAGCTCCACATTGGCTCTTAAGATGAGAAGGAGGCTGGTGAACTTGCTGAAGGCCCAGTGACACAGTGTGAGAGGGAGCGAGCAAATCGCAGGTGAGACAGAATTGCTGGTGACATGTGGGAGCAATATGTGAGAATGAGAATTCGAAGGGCACATGTTGACTAGCATAGAATTTCATGTATGTACAAACTATGCCCTCCATATCACCATCTGGCCGACATGATGTAGAAATATTTTTTTTACAAATCATGTGTTACCTCATGCGAATATGCACACACGCGAATATGCAATTACAACAAGCGAATTTGCAAATCTGGTGGGAAAGAGCTCATAATTATAATTAAAGAAACTCGTATTAGTTAATCAAGTTATCATTCATCACACCTGTGAGTTCAAGTTCAAGATTCAAGAATTCTCAGTTGGTAAATGGGGCCTAAAAGTTTGTAAAATCGCCCAGCATGGATAAATGCACTAGTAGCACCATGGAGTATCTGATGTTGGATCTGTAGAATAATAGCTATGTACTCTATAAGCTTCAAATAGAGTGTAAAGGAATGCAGTGCTGATCTCAGTCTTGTGTCACAGGCCCAGTACCAAGGACCGGACCAGCAACCAGGATAGCCAACCCAGACAAGCTTTGTGTTTGACTCATGTTATATGACCTGTTTGTACCTGACTCATGTCTACAATGACTCCTCCTCATGTCCTGCCATGATCACCTTGCTACTGACTCATTGTTACTTGCAGGATACTATTTGATATAGTGTCCACTGTATATATACTGCTCTGTCAAGGAGAACAAGCCCTAAGCTTGTTCTCCTGTGAAATATCACCGGTTATAGCTTCAGGACTTGTAGGCTTGCAAGACAACAAGCAAGCCATCTGAAAACTCTCCCACTCATAAGTCTTCTTGACATGAAGACTTACTCATTGATTCCCCTCTCTGCGGAACATATCTGCCTTGGCAGTATTGTCTCCAAGATCCCCAAAACTCATGAGGACTTAGGCCCCATACAGCAACCAAGATTTCTTGAAACTTGAACTTGGAACTTGAATTTTGGGATTAGCTGGGAGTGACAGGTGTGACAGGTGTGATGACAGTGACATGTCATATGATTAACTAATATCAGTTGTTTTTGTCTGTTAACTGTAATTCACATATTTGCATATGTGATGTCATGTAATGACTTGGGCTTAGGAACAATTGGTGTGTCAATGATTGGCATCACTTCTCTTTCTACCCCCACCTCCACCACCCCATATGATGCAGACCTGCTCATCAATAAGTCCAGATTCCATGGAAGGAAGTCTAATCTCAGAAAGTAACAAGGCTATATGGACAACTGAAGAGGAAGCTGCATTTCTACTGTTCCTTGTCAAGCAGAAACAAGAAGGAAACATGACCTCCAACGCCATGTTCAAGGACCTTACCTTCAACCAAGCAGCCAATTCTATTAAGCCCATGCATGAGAAGGGTCCTATTGAGACTGGACCTATGTGCAAATCAAAATGGCAAAGGGTACAAAATTTTTTTGCTTTGCCATATCACGCAGCTAACATCATGTACTACTAGATGAAGAAGGAGCACTTGGTAATTGTTGCTCTCAGGAATGAGTCCAAGTTTGGGCACCTATGGACCAATGAGAATGGAATTGTTGTTCCACCTGAAATGAAATTGGTGTGGAGTGATCTAGTCAAGGTGCATACATAACATCTAATTTGTCAATGCCATCTGATCATTAGTAGAAAAATCAAGAATACAAGAAGTACAGGGATAAAGGCTGGCCACATTGCAGCATCATGAAATTTCTGATGCCATCAAGTGCAAAAGGCCAACATTCATATCAGGGCATGCAGTCAACAGCCCATTTTACTCCCCCTCAGTCATCTGCATTGCTGTCCCCCAATCCCAATTTGTTTGAATGTCAAAGTGGGGACTCCTTGTCATCTCTGGCACCAGATCGCTCTTCCTCCTCATCCAGTGTCCTTCATTCCAAACACAAAGTATCTCAGGTCAAGGATGTCACCTCCAAAACATCTTCCCCATTTACCAAAAAACTCAAGTCTGATTCCATGGCAGTTGCTGTCCATGGCATGCAGTCAACCATGGAGAGGTTTGCCAATAACTTCAACACAACCATGCAAGCATTCATTGCTTCATCCCCCACCCCAATGTCACTGGCACTCCCCTCAAACCCAGCCCCAGCCATGCATATGCCACCTTCAAATGACATCATAACTATCTCGGCACTTCCCAAGACCACCTGTCAGTCACTGGCAATTCAACATCTTACCAAGGATATTGAACTGCATGGTGAATGGCTCTCCATGGATGATGTTGTCCCTGTGATCAATATCTAGGGATCTTGTGACATCATGCGCATAGACAGTTATATTATGCTTATGACTAACAGGTCAGCATTGTCACGTGAGATTGCATGCAACTACATCAAGTGTTACACCATTTTCCTTTTATGTTTACTTCTTACCTTTTGCTATGGACTGCTTACCTTCATACATCCCTCTACCTACTGGTCTCGTGATCTCTTATGTCTTGTGATCCCTTCTCTGTTATCATGTGATCCATACACGTCCAGGTAACACTGGATTGCTGTTACTTTCCCTTTGTTTGGTTCTCTTTCCATTTAATTTCACTTCTTAGTTTCGACTGTGCAATGCTGCGCACTTACTGTGCAGCACATTTACTTGGTTCTGACTCATTTGTGGCCTCATTTCTATGACTCCTACTTATTATGACTCCTACTATACTAGTAGCACAGTCAAAGCGCAGCTATTGCTGCACTTCTCCTGTATATATAAGCTCAGTACTTTGTGACCAAAGCCCTAAGCTTGGTCTCTTGTAGAATCCAACCTACTCTTGTCCAACATATTTGCCTGCAACCCACTTCACTCCTAATCCTCAAACCACATCCACATCTCCATCTCACCAACTCTTCACACACACCAACTACCATCTACTCTACCTATCCCTTCCTTCCCTAAGAGTCTCTCTTCACTCCCCTGAGAAGAGCTCTCCTCCTTTAAAAACCTGCCTTTCTCTACTCTCTCTGCATTGTTCAAGGTCTCTGACAGACTTGAACACATATAGCTAGTGGAACCAGCCCTAGTCTATCCCATTACAAACTTACCCTAGCTTCTCAACAGACTGAGTCATACTAAAAAGGGTCTATTGGCCATAACCTGTTTAACATCAAACACTTCAACCACTGCAGGGATCCTTACTCTTTCCACATGGGAACCAGCCCATTTCTTGAACACATCTCCATTATCGACTTGACTTCATGCTTGAGAACTGACATGGCTCGTTACCATGACATCAAGGATCTATTGGAGAAGGCCAGGACATCCTGACTGTAGTTGTACTTCTACAGTAGTCACCCATCACACGCATGTATCATAATTTGTTGAATGCCATGAAGTGTTCTTTCATTTTCTGAAAACATGTGGACATGTGTCTGAACTAAATACCTGCTGTGTGATCCTCAAGTGTTTTCTGATACTGCTCCCACATCTCACCTGCAATCCTGTCTCGCCTGATATTTGCTTGCTCCCTCTCATAGTGCGTCACTACCCCTCTTCCCAGTTCACCAGTTGCTTCATGATGACCCATCTGAGGGTCTACCCTGTCATCAAATACATTGATCTCACTGTGATCATAATGGCAAATAAAATTGTGAAGGGCTGCAAGTGCCAATGGGATCCACACTTGAATATCCATGTTATAGTCAGGGGGGTACCAAAGGATTTTGAAACACCGCTTGAGAATCCCAAACATACACTCTATGATGTTGCAAGCTTGAGCATGGTGCAGATTGAATAATTCCTGGGGTGTGCATGGCCTAGGACAAGTGTAAAATTAGTGAGAAGATGGGAAAGAAAGAGAGAACACACCGTATGCCAGCATGACCCCACTCAGATAGATGATATCATACACCTTGATAAGGAACAAGCAGTGTGTTTGATGAGGCAAAGCCTGCATCATTGAGATAGTATTTCCCTCTTGGGATGGGGAAATCGGAATGATGGGCATTGTGGAAAAGAGTTGAGTTGGTGGTGGAGCCCTCCCAACCAGTCAAAAGATATGTGAAGCAGAGGTCAAATGAACAAGCAGCAAGGCAGTTCTGTGAGAGAATGCTGTTGTGGTCTCTTGTTGCATTGCACGCTGCAGCAGTGGAGTAACAACTGATGTGGGTGCCGTCGATAGCACCCAGGGCATCCTTGAAAAAGGGAAAAATTTTGGGATTCCCTTGGATATGTCAAGACTCACTGTTGAACTATCCAGTTCAAGAGCGAGGGATAAGCTCGAAGACGAGTCGATAGACGTCCAAAACCGCGTGGGCAAGGAGTAAGGTCCAGAGTAGTAACAAATACCAGAGGGGTATTGTTACTGTGAGAGTAGAGCAATCATGCAGGGAAGAGGCCAGGATAGTCACAAGGGGACGGTCCTTAAAGGAGTATCCCAGGGTTGGAGAGTGCCGTAAACAAATGGACAGTCTGAGGACTGTCCGCTACTTTATTGAGCGCTTATATACTACAAGAGAACTGCTAAATAGGGAACAAGTCATAACCTTGTTATGAAGCACAATAGAGTGATGAGTAAGAAGTCGGAGGACGCTTACTGAGCATGCTCAGTCATGCTCAGTAAGCTGCTGAGTAAGAAGACTCTTCTTGATGAGTAAGAGCTTCCATTGTCCACGTGTTCGCTGCTTTAGTGCACGTGCAAGCACCTGATTCATTTCCTGTTAGTTAGTTTAGGGCCGGTCATTTGAGGACTTGTAGTTTGGTTAGGGAATAGTGTCATCTTATAAGGCCCTTATATAGTTCTATTAGGGTCCTTAGAGTCTACCCTAATACTTCTATTAAGGTCCTTAGTATTGCCTTATAGTTCATTCTATAGTTATTAGAGTTGGTCTAATAACGCGTTGTAGGGCCTTTGATACTAGGTTAGTGCCTATTGTAGAGCTCCTAGGGTCATTCCAAAGGGTCCTTAGGAAGGCCCCAATACTGTCTTTTGTTGCTAGAAGGGTTGCCTTTAAGTGGGGCTTGCTGTATGTTGATTGTGCCGAGAATCGCTCGCGCAACAATGCGCGCGCGATATTGTGGACACCTCTACTCACCCCTTTTGCTCGTGTGAACAGGGTGACACCATAGAGGCTGGGTTTCCTCCTATAAGGAAGGGTCCTTCAAGGGCCCTCTCCGGAGAATGGTTCATGACAGGATAAAGGAGTGAGGAGGGGAATTGGCATCAGGAAGCTGTACAAAGGTGGTGTAGAAAGGGGGGGTTGCAAGAACTCCAAGTATCTTTTTAAAATATCTGGATATCCATCAGAAGATACATAGAAGAAAACCATGGGATACGTACTTTGAGACCATGCTTGGTGACCACTGAAAACGCTCTCCAATATTTGTTGTTGACAGCCTGGTGGAAGCGGCATAGAGAAATATGGCAACCTGTTTTGGACATGCCAAGATGATGCAACACCAAAGTCGCAGAGAGTCTGCTGGAGCTTGTGAAACACATGTTTATGGTCCCCAAGTTCATTCTGAATGCATTCTGGGTGGCCGGTGAGTAGTTCATGGACCCAGGCAAGACTAGTGAGGGCGGAGGTGTGATATGGAATAGGAGGAGAATGGGGTTTGAGTATTGACAGTATGGCCTGGAAGCCATAAAGGGCATAACCTGTAAAATATAAAATTATTAGAAGTTGTTGGCATCGCTGTTGTACCTGCTGCAGATACAGCCTCTCCAGATCAAGGTAATCAACCATAGCATTGACCAGGGGACAGACAGGTGACAACTTGAAATCAGGGGGTAAAAAATTGGCCATGACTCAGAGGGGCATAAAAAGTTTTTGGGTGCATCAGTCATTACAACAACAACAACCATCACATATGCAGATATGTGAATTACAGTTAACAGACAAAAACAACTGATATTAGTTAATCATATGACATGTCACTGTCATCACACCTGTCACACCTGTCACTCCCAGCTAATCCCAAAATTCAAGTTCCAAGTTCAAGTTTCAAGAAATCTTGGTTGCTGTATGGGGCCTTAGTGTCTTGCTTGACTCTCTGTGCTTGTCTTGCATGTGAACCAATTTGTCAGCGACACTGCCCCCAGTCAGTGACATCTTGTGTATAAGGCCCCATATGGCAACAAACTTTTTACAAATTTTCAAAACTTTTGCAAACTTTTTGAAATTCAGGATTTTCCAGAGTCACTTAGTTGACATCTTTTTGCATAAAGTGTCATGCTCCAGAAATGGAAAGTGCCCCACCAACTTGGCTCCTCAAGGTGATTCCCATCAACTCCACAATTGTTTTCAAATGCAGACAATAATTATACACAATCCTTATGTTTTATAATGTTGTATTCAAGAGTTAAGTACAACAAAAAATAAATAATATTTAAACTAATCTAAGGGCTTGACAAGACAATCATGATTGCATGGCATGTGCTGGTGTGATAGAGGTGGCAAGGGAGTGGCATTGGGCATGGCCATTCAGCCTTTGTGTGGTGTGTCAATTTGTCAGGAGGGCATGCACATGATGGTGATCATGACAGCACAGCATCCATTGAGGGTGAGATGATGATGTTGGGGGAGTGGCATTGTGTGGGGACCATTTGGCCCTTATGCATGTCAGTTTGTCAGGAGAATGTGCATGCAAAGGTGATTGCAGTTGCATGGCATGTGTTGGCAGGATGATGGAGGTGACAAGGGAGTGGCATTGCAGGGCCATTCAGCCTTTGTGTGATGTCAACTTGTTGGGAGGGCATCCTCATTGCAATTGCAAGGGCATGATGTCTGTTGCTGGCAGGATGGAGGTGCAAGGGAGCAAGATGTGGGTGGGCATCGTTGCAGTGGAAGTGTGTGGCATGATGTTGACCTCTGTTGTGCCACAATTTCATTTTCAAGTACCACAACTTCTGTTATCAAGTAATTTATTCTTATCATTAAATAATTTTTAGAATTGTAAAGTTGTTCAAACACCGCTCTGCTGACAAAGTCTGATAGTCTAGATTTGGGTGTCACATTATGCAAAATTCCAAAGACTCCTGTCACACAAGTGACTCCAGAAACCCCCAAACTTCAAAAATTTTACAAAAGTTTCATTGCCATATGGGGCCTAAGAAAAGTTTCCAAAGTAACATACTGCATGACCTGCTTCAAGATGGTGTTGTAACATTGTGACTTCATCAACAAGGCTCTTGTTGCCCCTATACATGTACTTGAGCAAAAAAGAAGGATGAGAGGGAAGTGCAGATATGATGATGAAAAATGACAGGGAATGATGGTGTGTCCATGCAAAGTTGACAAATTAAAGTTTGATGATTACCCCAAATGATTCAAGTCAGGGCTTGATGGCCCAGCTCCAGCTTTTCAAATCTTAGGCTAGGCCAAAGCTGTCATGAAGCTATCACTTTGGCCTGGCTTGGCCTGGCTTGTGGCCTGAGGCTAGGCCAGGCAAAACACTAATTCAAGTGCACAAAATACAGGTTACATACAACATTCAAAAGCAGAAGTGAAGCTACATGTAAAACAATATCAACCAGCAGTGACACAAGTTCCAAGATATGGAGTTGAATCTGAAGTGGCATAGGGCTGGTGGAGTTCATGGTTGGCTTGGTTCATGTATCCATCTTGAAATCTGGGCCCAAAAAAAAGTTGTGCATAGATTAGATTTCCTCGACACTTTGATGTCAGGAAGGATGATCACTTACAGTCCTGGCAAGGGACTAGATGGCAGATATGAGATTGGAGACAGTACCCTTGTCAAGGTTGAAGGTAAAGACTTTGTTCCCCTGGTTGTGTACATTCTGGTCTCATAGGTTATACCACTACAATCTTTGTAAAATATCTTGACCACTTGTTACACCATTTTCCTTTTATGTTTACTTCTTACCTTTTCACTATGGACTGCTTGCTTCATACATCCCTTTACTTATGGTCTTGTGATCTCTTACATCTTGTGATCCCTTCTGCATTATCATGTGATCCATACACGTCCAGGTAACACTGGATTGCTGTTACTTTCCCTTTGTTTGGTTCCCTTTCCATTTATATTCACTTCTTAGTTTCAACTGTGCAATGCTGCGCAATTACTGTGCAGCACAGTTACTTGGTTATGACTCATTTGTGGCCTCATTTCTATGACTCCTACTATACTAGTAGCACAGTCAAAGCGCAGCTATTGCTGCACTTCTCCTGTATATATAAGCTCAGTACTTTGTGACCAAAGCCCTAAGCTTGGTCTCTTGTAGAATCCAACCTACTCTTGTCCAACATATTCGCCTGCAACCCACTTCACTCCTAATCCTTAAACCACATCCACATCTCCATCTCACCAACTCTTCACACACACCAACTACCAACTACTCTACCTATCCCTTCCTTCCCTAAGAGTCTCTCTTCACTCCACTGAGAAGAGCTCTCCTCCTTTAAGACCTACCTTCCTCTACTCTCTCTGCATTGTTCAAGGTCTCTGACAGACTTGAACGCATATAACTAGTGGAACCAGCCCTAGTCTATCCCATTACAAACTTACCCTAGCTTCTCAATGGACCAAGTTGTACTAGGAAGGGTCTATTGGCCATAACCTGTTTAGCATAAAACACTTCAACCGCTGCAGGGATCCTTGCTCTTATACACAGGAACCAGCCCATTTCTTGAACACATCTCTATTATCAATTTGTCTTTACGCTTGAGAACTGACATGGCTCATTACCGTGACACCACTTGGTGAAAATATTGTAACGGAGCTTCCAGACCAATTAATGAAGGTCACACTTGTCCCCTGATAGGTTGTAATCAATGGGCTGCTAAGGGTAGGCCATGGTACTTACAGCAATTCTGGAAATGTCAGTAAAGAGAGTACTGCTATCCAATGCTAAGGTCAAAAGTATTTCTGGCCCACTCCTGGCTTGATACACTCCAGGGCCAATATACATTTTAATATTCCCAGTTGGGAATGGGTCTTGCACACCATTTGGTGGAATCAAGATGAGATTGGCAGGTGAACCGTTTGCAAAGGTGACTTTGGACATCAGGCTGATATGAAGTTGGACATTGGTGAAGAGAAGATGCCCAGGTGGTGGGAATGCATGAGTGGGCAAGATGGCCTGGTGGACTGTTGACACAGGGCGGAGTCAGGGATGCATGTGAACAATGTAGAGCAGTGGTAGAGCACTAGAGGGGAAAGTATTGGATGCATGTGGGAGTGTTTTTGAGAACAAAGAACACACAGTGATGCATTTGCAGGCAATAACAGGCTACTTTGTATGTTTTTTACTTTAACAAGTATCTTACTTAAGGAATAAAATAGGAGAATGTCCTTTTAGGAGGTTTGGAGTCAGGAACAGAAGTAAAATAAGAAATGAAAATGTATAGTGAAGGAACCTCAGACTTTGATGGAAATAACACATTGCCTGTCTGTCTGGTTGATGCACCTGCTCCAGTTTTGGTGCATGCAATTGAGTCACACATTTGCATTTTTGTTGGATACAGGAGTCATGGAGCCAATATGGAATCAAGGGAATGTTCTTGTTTTTTGGACATTTTTGATTTTGATCTTGATTAAACAAAACTGAAAAGGGGCAAAAGAGATGTATTTTCCCCTGAGGGAGTGGAAATTTTGGGGAATGATCCCGGGGACGTGCACGTGTTGCGCTTTCGCTCCTCCACACGCGCCCTGGCGTCACCAGGTCACGTGAACTCGGGTCCGGTTGTGGCGACTTTCAAATTCGTTGATGCACGACTTAACGGTTCGGAGTTCGCATACCAATTTCGACGTCATGGAAGGTTCCCACTGCACCATAGCTTTGCGCACTCGCACTCAGAGGCACGCTTGAACTGGGAGGGAATCCTGCCTCATGAAGCAGGTCGGGCGAGGGAGGCTCTTCAAGTTGTGGCCAGGCAGTAGCACGCCTTCGAATGATTCTGAGCCTGACTTACCACCTCTTCCCAGTTGCACGCTTTCCTCGTCAGAGCTAAGGTGGACTTGACCGGACGGCTTAGTCTTGTCGAGCGAGGGTGTCTCTTCGATATCGTAAGCACATGGACGGTGCCCGTGGGAGCACCTGCTCTTCAAGTTGAGTTCGTTCCTCGTGTGACTGCGGCAATACCACCAGGGTACGGACGGACACTCAACCGCCATCGCGCGGAAATTTTGGAGAGAAGAGGCAGCCACTTGTACAATTTTCCTTATTGTTCTGTTTTCTTTCTTCGTACCGTCTCGACTGCATGTCCGAGTCATGCATCACTGGTAACCGGACGCAGGGGAGCCGATGCCGATCCCAAGGCCTTGGTAATCGCAGACGGGCGCAATGACACGCTTTTTCTTTTTTTTTTTTCGCCGTTCGTGCTCCTCCGCTTGAGCCTGAGACACTGCCCGGGAATTCCGTTTGGCGCGCGAGTGTCTTCCCGCGAGTCGGCTGACAAACAGTCAGATGTGTGGTTTTTGATGAGGGCCTTCGATGCAAGCCGATTGGCCTTTCAGGACATGAAATCGATGGAGCGGAGTTATCACCGAACAAAACAGACAGATCAAGGGGGGATACTTTTTAATCCGACTTTTATTCATAAGGCATGACCATGACACCCACCCACCGGCAGTACAAGCACTCACTCTGGGGATGAGGACAGACCTGCTCATGTACCGCCAGGAGAGCGCCTGTGCACAGACACAAGGACAATGATCGTGGCAAAGGGAACAACAAAGAGAACAAAGAGATGAGGCCGTGGGGTGCAAGGCAGGTAGAAGAAAGTTTTACAATCACTTGCAGACATCACTTTTTGCAGACACAATACACAATCACGTGACACATGTTGGATTATTATTAAATATCGCGCCGCTCCCTTGAACCAGGGTAAACTACCGCATCGTTACTCACATTCAAATGCTTAAACTCAACTGCTTGGTACTAGGACAGAATTCTCACCGTATCTTTCAGGTGAAGACTGAGGGCGAAGAGACAGTTAGCACTCTCAAAGAAATGATCAAGGAAAAGAACAAACCAGAACTCGATGGCCTGGCCGCTAACTCTCTCCGCCTCTGGAAAGTCTCCATACTGATGGACGGGAAGCTCAGAGAGAAAGCCAAAGACAAGAGATTTCGTTCTTGATGACGACGACGAATTGCCGTCGCTAGAATTGTCCGGGATTTTCTTAGATCCCCCTCTTCGAGACCACCTCCACATAATTGCGTGTACTCGTGAGCACTAGTTTTATATTGTTTTCGTCTCCATGTGTCAACGTGTTCTCACTAGCTTCCGATACAATTTCGACTCGCGTTTCTGCGGATCCTGAACAACTCCTGAAACTTAACTGCCATATCGTTGGCGAAGGTGTCGAGAGCATGTTTGTTATCACTATCAAATCCTCTTCAACCGTTTACGATCTCAAGAAGGCCATTCAACAAGAAAGGAGTGTTCTGTTCCGAGGACTCGATGCGGCCAAGCTCGGGCTTTGGAAAGCGTCGATCGCCATCGACGAAAATTTTGCCACGGTCATACATAACCTGAGCCTTCCCTCTGATCAGCTATCAGCGTTGGACGAGTTGTCCAAAGTTTTTCTTGACCAACCGCCGCCGCGAGAGCAACTTCACATCTTGGTAACAGGTCAGCGTTCTTGCTTTGTCCCACAATCACATTCTCACGGTGGAATGTGATCTTTGCGTTATACCTGCGTTGACTCGTTGAAAATTTCGATGATTGCCCTCGTTTGTGTTCCCATGCAATTTCAGGCGGTGCTCCACCGGCCCCTGCTCATGATTTCAAAACTATGAAGGAGATGCGCGAGAATCATCTCAAAACGCTAGCCAAAGGGTCTCCATCCAGCCTCGGGGAGCCAGCACAATTCGGGATCTCCCAGAACCAAAAAGTGCCATCTTTTTCCTTCGAACGACCTCTGTCAGCCTCTCATGACGTTCCCCCAACGCTCCTTCACCCCATCTTCGGGCAGTTTCTCGATGACTGCCAACAGCACAATCCGACGAGGGAGGACAACATGTTCGCATCAGACCTGCGTGCCGGGATGTCTCAGATCTGGCAAAAAGAAAACGAGCGCCTAATTGCGTTCCTTTCAATCATGAGAAGCCACGGCATCGAGCTACGCCCAACGACGATAAGAACCAAACAAGGATCCTACAAGACCGACGCTGACTCACAAGAACAAGGCTGCCGCTACATTATAGTTGAAGCGAAGAACGAAATTGGATCTAAAGGCGCAGAACCCTTGTTTCAAGCGATCTGGTACTATCAACGAAGTCTAGAGCAGATCTTGGACAACGACGAGATGCCAGTGTCAAAGTATGAAAATTCCTCGCTTCCTTGCCTCATAATTTATTTATTTGGTTCGTCTCGCGTATTCCTCACTCTTTCCCTGATGTTTTAACTAATCTGACCGGGTGTTGTAGGTGCCTATATCGGGTTTGCTGCTGCTGCTTATTCGTCAATGCCACATATACAAGTGCTCTCCACCCCCTTGCCGCTGTTTTATCATCGCAGCGACACCCACTTGCAACTCACTGTAGCACGCCATATGGGTGCTTTCAAGAAGGCCGCCATTGCGCTTAAAGCAGCTTGCAAGGTCGACTTTGCCCCCAAGCGAGCAACCAAACCCCCAGTTCGTGTTTTCCCACCATCACCAACCGAAGACAGCATTTTCCCCTACCGAGAACACTTCAAAGATCTTAGCGATCCCTCTCAGGGCGGAGTGCCATTTCACTTACAAGACACACATCAAACAGAAGCTAGTTTTCGAGGCTGAACTCGCTAACGGTAAACTGGTATTTGTCAAGTTTGTGCAAAGGTACTCAAAAGAAGCGCATGAGCAATGTGTCAAGTTGCGATGTGCTCCGAATCTCCTCGGCTTTGAACGTCTGCCTGGTGGCTGGATCATGGTCGTCATGGATTACCTCGATGGCGACCAATACTCCGACTTCGTTTGCGTGGAACAAACTGACAATGTCAATCTTAAGAACGCAATGACGGCCGCATTAACCGACCTGCACCAAGCGGGATTCGTTCATGGCGACGTCCGCGACGTCAACACGCTGGTGAACAATAATAACCCATCGGGATTTATGCTGGTCGATTTTGATTGGGCAGGCAAAATTGGAGAAGTTCGGTACCCACCCAATGTGAATAGGAATGATATATGGCGACCAATGGCTGTCATTGACGGTGAGATGATATTACCGGACCATGATATGCAGATGTTAGGAGCCATGTTCGATCGCCCCCTTCAATCGTAATTGCATCCGTCTTTCAATTTGTGTAGGTTGTTTCATAGAAGCATGCGTGTGATGGGAAGTCCCCGGCAACGAACAAGATGGCTGATCGTAACGACAGGTCACCGAGGCGTGCGGGGCGCTGACCTCGCCACTACCGTTAAGCCACACAACGTCTGAATACCCGAGGGTGCTCAAATCGTAATGGAAGTGAACGCGACGGCCGAATTCGCATGTCCAGGACTGCCCGGGACCCGGACGGGGAAACCCTTCCGATCGCGCGCGCGCCCTGCATTTTCAGAAAATCGATCGGACGTCGCGCCGCACGTCGACGCAAACACAACACGGCCGCAGTGGCGGCAGATGGCAGATATAGATAGCAGGACCGTGACCGCTCAAAGTCCTCCTCCAGCAAAGCGCGGTTCGATCTCGAGATCCGGCCGCCCAGGTGCGGCTAGAGTTAGTCGTGGGCGCGCGCGCCGAGTGATTCGTGGGCCGTTGGATTCTTTTTAACGCTCCCGCCGTGGCGTCAAGGTGGACTTGTATTGATTGTGGCGGGATTGGCGAGGGGCGGCTTCGTTCGCTCAGGCTCGAGTATGATGGATGCATGGGCCCAGTCAAATTGCCGCCTCTACCCGCACGGTCTTCCTTTCGGTGAAGAGAGCCAAGCATTGAGCAAGAGATCGAAGATGGCCTGGACCTGGAGGACAAGGGCGACGCACAGCAGGGTTGGGATGACCTTGCTGATGACCTCCCAGACGATTAAGGTTTCCAGGATTTCGACGGTGATGACGGTTTTGTGCAAATTATTACATGGAAGATCCCATATGAAAACGGCTGGTCCACTCACATATGTGTCACCCATCCTTGATTCCTTTCATTCGTCATTGACTTGACCCTGCCTTGGACATCCCCTTTGCCGCCTCCCTCGACTGCTGCGGTACGTCAAGAGGAGGGCAGACCATCGCGGAGAGGGGTACCTGATGGAGATTCCCGTCGACAGGGCGTCATCCTCCTCCCATCTATCTGATTTCACCCTGTTTCACTCCTGCTGTCGAATGAGGGCCTCATAGAGGGCTCTTGTGGAGCTCTAGATTTGAGGTTGAAATAGCAAAGGTGTGATGTTCGGCGAAGTCATCACACTTCGCTATAGCCAGGGTTGACGCCTTTGGCCCGGCCTTTAGCCAAAGCCGCCTCGGGCCAAGCCAAAGCCGGGGCTTTCAGGCCAAGCCGGGCCTGAATATCACTAGACTTCGTCGAGCTGTCAGGCATGAAATTCGACAGTGACCTGGTGAATGATTCAATGATTACAGCGTCATGTGGCATGCCTCGCGTTTTCTGCAGCGCATCCGCTTGGTGACATCACCCCGTCTGAATCCACGCTTCTGACATGTCGTGTTGTGGTGCAACTCATTCACTCTCTGTGGCAGACGGATTCTCAGCTGCCCCTGATTCTGACGCAGGACGTGAGCTTTGCGCTGTTCGGCATGCCGCCTAGTCGCACGAGTACTAGCGGATAGCAAACCAACAAGGGATGTGTCACAGCAGATGGCATCGGATTCAAGGCATCATACGATGTTAGGAGGACGAGATCTGAGTCATGGTACAGCAACTAGGTTGCTTGGGAATAATGACAATCGCAGAGAAGGTAAAATGATATCAGATGCTAATTAGACGGGGAACATAAAGAACTCGTCGATGATGCCTAAGTCCTATCTCCAACGGTGGACAGCCACAGGGTGACCAGAGAGTTTTCGCGCGGCGACGAATCGTTCAATACATTTCGGAACAAATTCCAATGGCTCAAGGACCTTCAAGAAAATGTCTTGTAGCGCTGGTAAGACGTCTGTTACTCTTTCTTCCCCGATCTCTTCCAGTGCTTGGCAGACATGCGGCATAACTTGACGGGATAGGCATAGATCCTTCACAGCAATGAACGGGTCCAGGAGTTCCAGCCATCGTGTGATTTCCATGTCATTTGTCCGGCGTGAAACATCGTCCATGATCTCGAGTTGTACCAGATTGGAGAGGAGGGGAAAGAATGAACTGCAGACCTGGGCAAGCGATGAAAGCTGCCCAACCAACTCTCTGCAGCTGATTTCCAACGAGAGCTTCGGAAAGTGATTTGTGACTCTGAAAATGGAAAATTGGATTGCATCATGGGAGGCGCGCACAATTGCTCTGTCGCATGCCTTGAACCATTCTACTTGACTGATCAACTGGTGGAGTTCTGGGAGGACGAAGTGAAGGTCCATGAAGAATACTATGTCGATGTATCTGAGACGGGGAGCCTCGATTTGGACCAGTAAATCCTCCAAGTACGCGTGAACGCCGCAGAACGTAAGAAAAGTGAGATTGGGGAGGACAGAGCGTGGGAGCGAAGGTGGTGGTCGAGTTGCCGGATATAGACGTGATTTGAATCCAAGGTAAAGGGATTCAAGTCTGGACATGACCGACAGGGCGGTGCCCAAATCCTGGGGGGACAGGTAACCGGAATCGGGAATATCCCAAAGGCGAAGAAGGACAAGTTGATTGGCGGACAAAAGGAGTTTAGGAATTCCTGGCAACGGACAATTTCTCAACAAGAGTTCTCGCAGAAGTGGGGCGGATCCGCCCAAGAACGAATTCGGAAGGGACGCCGCAGTGTTGTGATCTACCCAAAATCGCAAAAATGTCAGCTCCGGGAATGGTTTCTGCATTGCTGCTGCGAGTCTTTCCCATTCTGATGTTGGAACAAGGGGAAAGTGGATTTCACATATGCGATGGTGCTCCGACTCGAGGGCAGCAGTCAGGTTTTCCCAGTATGATTTTGAGACTATCCATGGCGAGCGAGCTAGGTTTATCACCACAGGCAAGTCTGGCCAGACATCCTGCATCTCAGAAATCGGACTTTTTCCACTGTACTCAAGTCGCAGGTCCAGGCGACGTGGCGATACAAACACGACAGATCGCCATCTTTGACATACATGGACCAGCGTATGCCATTCATTTGTCCTTATGCTCGAATGATTCACGTAGAAATGGAATATATCCACGAGGACTTCATCGGGGAGCGTGTTGATCATCCCCTGGTCTAAACACGACCGGTCAACGGTCGTCATGGACACTGAGCAAAAAATACACACCCTGGCGATGTTCGCAAGGACTTTCTTCGAACGACGCTTGGGAAGGCCCGGGGTCACCAATCGTAGTCGAGGAGCGGGCGGTGCAAGGCAATGATGGCTGGACGAAGCCAGTGAGTAATGACCAGACGTGATAACCAAAGACGACTATGTGAAGCTTACTGACCTCGGGCATGGGGACACTCGCTCGACGTACAGGCGAAAGCTCTTCAGTTAGGACGTAGAATCTGGGGTGTGGTGATTGTCCGGAATTACCCACGAGCCACAAGCTGCCGCGCACTTATGGGTACGGGCGATGAAGAGCGCCCGTCGCACATTGCCTCCCTGCACAGCCTGACATTTACACCGCAATTGGCCTCGTGAGCAAAGTAAAAGTTCGTAAAATCGCCCAGCATGGATAAATGCGCTAGTAGCACCATGGAGTATCTGATTTTGGAGCTGTAGAATAATAGCTATGTACACTATAAGCTTCAAATAGAGTGTAAAGGAATGCAGTACTGACCTCAGTCTTGTCTATATAAAAGACTGAGGAAAACCGATAACTAATTTTACACGTACGGTCCGGATTGTCCGTTGGCGCGGCTGCACGTCCAAGATCTGAACCTCGCCTAGGTACGCTAGGGACCGCAGAGAACAGGGTTGGACCACAAGCTCAAGGCGCTACTACTCATCGCGTCTGTGTGATCCAAAATTATCAGTGATTTATTTGATCTGTAATTGCTCCCTATAGATCTCAGCCTCCGCCACCACACCAGTGACACCACTTTTATCTCACATGCCTTCCTACTAGTGTCCAGTTATCGCCTTAGCTCCAACTTCGCTGCCACCGCCTCCTCGTAATGGAATGCCGTTCTTCTCTTTTCCTTTGGACGTTACGCACTACCATACCCACTTCGAGGCACTCTGTCGATATGATCGAGCGCCGTGGCTGGGGCTAATCCGACTGGCCACATCCACGACAGTCGATCATTCGTTTGCTTCCTAGGAGAGGTTCAAATATCCAAGCCTGGGCGATATTACCAGCCTGTGCTTCGCTCACGTGGCCAAATGCTGTGCTGTGGTGTACAGGGCGTGAGCGATAGGCGCCCTTTATCGCACTTATCCATAAGTGTGCTACTTGTGGTGGCTCGCGGGTCATTCCGACGATCACCTTTATCTCGGACGCTACATCCTAACTGATGAGCTTTCGCCTGTACGTCGAGCGAGTGTCCCCATGCCCGAAGTCAGTAAGCTTCACATAGTCGTCTTTGGTCATCACGTCTGGTCATTACTCACTGGCTTCGTCCAGTCATCATTTCCTTGTACTACCCGCTTCTCGACCATGATTGGTAGTCCCTCCCAAGCGTCGTTGGAAACAAGTCCTTGTGAACATCGCCAGGGTGTGTCTTTATTACTCAGTGTCCATAATGACAACTGACCTTTAGACCTAGTGACAATCGACACACTCCCCGATGAAGTCCTCGTGAAAATCTTCTTTTTCTATGTTAATCACCGGAGGATCTGGACAAATGGATGGCATACACTGCTCCATGTATGTCAAAGATGGCGACATATCGCGCTTGCATCGCCCCGTCGTCTGAACCTGCGACTTGAGTACACAGGAAGAAGGCCCATGTCTGAGATACAGGACGTCTGGCCAGTCTTGCCTGTGGTGATAAGCCATCATTCCTCGTCATATGAATTTTCGAACTCATACCTCGACTCCTGCTGGGGAAACGTAGCTAGTGCCCTCGAGTCGGAGCACCGCCATCGCATATGTAGAATCGACTTGTCCCTTATTCCAACATCACGATGGGAAAGATTGGCAGCAGCGATGCAGAATCCGTTCCCGGAGCTGACATCTCTGCGGATTTGGGTAGCAAAAAACACTGTGACATCCCTTCCGGACTCGTTCTTGGGCGGATCCGCCCCACTTCTACGACGTCTCTCGTTGAGCAATTGTCCGTTTCCAGGAATTCCTAAACTTCTTTTGTCTGCCAATCAACTTCTCGATCTTCGCCTTTGGAATATTTCAGATTCTGGTTACATTTCTCCCCAGGAATTGGTTACCGCCCTGTCGGTCATGTCCAGACTTAAATCACTTTACCTTGAATTCCAATCCCCTCTATATCCGGCAAGTCGACCTCCACCTCCGCCCACACGCTCCGTCCTCCCCGCTCTCACCCAACTTACGTTCAAAGGCGTTCACGATTACTTGGAGGACTTGCTGGCCCAAATCGAGGCTCCCCTTCTCAAAAACCTCGACATAGTATTCTTCATGGACCTTCACTTTGTCCTCCCACAACTTCACCAGTTGATCAGTCAAGCAGAATCGTTCAAGTCGTGCAACAACGCAGCTGTGTACATTTCCGATCGAGCAATTCAATTCGCAATTTCCAGAGGCACCACTTGGTTTCCGGAGCTCTCGTTGCGAATCAGCTGCAGAGAGTTGGATTTGCAGCTTGCATCGCTGGGCCAGGTCCGCAGCTCAACCTTTCCTCTCCTCTCCAATTTGGTACAGCTCGACATCACGGATCGTGTTCCTCGATCACACTGGAATGATGACATGGAAACCGCACAATGGCTGGAACTCCTGGACCCGTTCACCGCTATAACGGATCTCCGCTTATCCGATCAATCTGCGCGACACGTCTGCCAAGCGCTGGAAGAGCTCGCGGAAGAAAGAGTTACAGAAATCTTACCTGCGCTGCAGAACATTTTCTTGAAGGGCCTCGAGCCATTGGAATCTGTTCCAAAATATATTGGGGGATTCGTCGCCGCGCGAAAACTCTCTGGTCACCCTGTGGCTATCCGCTATTGGGAATAGCGCATTCGCGTAGTAACCTCGCAGGACAACGAGTCATCCGAACTCCCACCTCCTGCAACTCATTCACTCTCTACGGCCAACGGGTTCCCAGGTGCACCAGATTCTGATGCAGGACGTGATCTTTGCGCTGTTCAGTATGCCAAGTCCACACGAGTAGCATGGCATCGTCACATCTCCGAGATGAGGGTAGCGGTGGCGATCTGACGACGAGAGACACATGCCCGTCATGCCACACGAACTGGAGAGCGTCATGCTGCGTACTTCTCTCAGAGGGTTCGTATCATGACTGTTCGGCATAGCAAGGGCTGTGTTCCTCATTGGAGTCAAGGCATACGACATGAGAAGGATGAGATCCGAGTAAAATGGTACAATGTAAGATATGTGATCCGGCTGAGCACGGAATCACATGCGCAGCAGTGGCACCCACCCGCGTACTGTATCTCAACCTTTTCCTCATGCCACTTTCTTACATCATTGTTTGATCTCACTTAGTCAAGATTCTCTTTCATCATACCTCCTGCCTCTGTATATAAACTCCTTAGCTACTCTCTGGATAAAGAAGGATTCTTTCTTTTTGTACCTCTCACACTTGTCTGTGAAAACCAAGAAGCCAAACAACTGCGCGATCCTTGCTTGCTTTCGGTTCCTCACTGTCCGTACCCGCCCTCGGATCATAGCAATACGAACTCAACGTGCCCGTGGTGGCGCGCTACAACGGTAACTAGGGTGCTTAGGGCGAAATAATGACAGTCACACAGGAGGTTGATGGTATCAAATGCTAACGGGTCCTGTCCCAACGGTGGACAGCCACAGGGTGACCAGAGAGGTTTCGCGCGGCAAAGAATTTCTCTATATATTTCGGAACAGATTCCGATGGCTCGAGGTCCTTCAAGAAAATGTTCTGTAGCGCGGGTAAGACGTCTGTTACTCTTTCTTCCGCGAGCTCTTCCAGCGCTTGGCAGACACGTCGTGCAACTTGATCGGATAGGCACAGATCATTCACAGCGGTGAACGGGTCCAGGAGTTCCAACCCCTGTGTCACTTCCATGTCATCTCTCCACTGTGGTCGAGGAGCATATTCCACGATCTCGAGGCGTACCAAAGTGGAAAGGAGGGGAAAGGATGAACAGACTTTGGCGAGCGATGGAAGCTGCGAATCCAACTCTCTGCACCTGATTTGCAACGAGAGAATCCAATGTTCGCCTCTGTATATCACAAGTTGGCTGGCACGAGCGGAAGCGCGCACTTTTGCTCTGTCGCGTGTCTTGAACGATTCTGCGTGGCTGATAAACCGGTGAAGTTGCGGGAGGACAAAGCCGACGTCCGTGTAGAATGCCACGTCGAGGTATTTGAGAAGGGGGGCCTCGATTTGGGCCAGTAAATCATCCAAGTACCCGTGAACGCCGTCGAACACAAGTTTGGTGAGAGCGGGGAGGACAGAGCGTGTGAGCTGAAGTGGAGGTCGGCTGGCCCGATGTCGACGTGATTTCAATCCAAGGCGAAGGATTTCAAGTCTGGGCATGGCACAGAGATGGCGGCGCCCAGGTCCTGGGGAGAAATATAACCGGATTTGGGAATATCCCAAAGGTCAAGATTGACAAGTCGACTGGCAGACAAGAGTAGTTTTGGAAGGCCAGGGAACGGACAATTTCCCAACGCGAGATGTCGCAGAAGTGGGGTGGATCCACCTAAGAACGAATCAGGCAGGGTCCCAGTAAATCTTTCTACCGAAAAGAACAGGAGACGTCAGCTCCGGGAATGGTTTCTGCATCGCCGCAGCGAATCTGTTCCAAAGTTCCGGTGGAATGCAGACCACGTAGATTCACATATGCGGTGGTGGTGCTCCAACTCGAGGGCGTCAGCTACGTTTTCCATGGGGCAAGAATTGTAGGAATCATGTCTTATCGCCAAAAGCCAGACAGGCCAGACGTCCAGTATCTCACACATCGGTCTTCTTCCTGTGTACTCGATTCGCAGGTTCAGGTGGCGTGGCGATGCAAACACGATAGATCGCCATCTATGACATATATGGACCAGGTCATACCATCCGTTTGGATAAAAGGGCCAGTAGTTGACATAGAGATGGAATATTTGCAGGAGGACCTCATCTGGGAGCGTGTTGATTGTAACCCGGTCTGAAATCGATCGGTCAGTGGTCGTTATGGAGAAAGATAAGAGACACACCCGCGGCTATGTCCGGAGGGAGTTCCCTCGAACGAGGCTTGGGAAGGACCATCGATCGTAGCGGAGGTGCAGGAGGTGCAAGGCAATAATGACTGGACGAAGGCAGTGAGTAATGAAGAAACGGGATCACAGCGAGGCTGCAAAAATATGTCTTACTGACTTCAGACCCAGGCATGTTGACACTCGCCCGACGTCACGGGTACAGGCGAAAGCTAGTCACGAGCAGTAGCACACTTGTGGGTTGACGCCCGAGGTAAGATTCCTCTGGGTAATGTACTTCTGTCGACGCGCGAGAGAAACGATGAGGGAGGGAGACAGCGAGGCGAAAATGAGAAGTGGGGCGTTTCGAGACGCGATAATAGAAGTTGTGATGAGAACACAGGAGTCCCGACAAGAGATAAAATGCATATCAATCATTCTGCCCAGGATGATCTTCAAGACGTCTAGGCGTTGGCGAAATGTAACTTTCGGGAGAAATTATACTCGGTCGGTTTGATTCCCGCACGCGCCTCTGGCGGCCCGAAACGCCACAGTGCAGTCAGTTTAGCATAACGTCGAGGATTCGCAGCCGTCGCACTTTAGAGTGTTTCCTGTTCTTGTCTCTTTTCAACGTCCTTCAAGTTTCTGTTGGAATGGAAGTGCAGCCGCTAAGTGCCGCGTGAACGGACAATCCGGACCGTACGTATAAACAATTCGAATTAGTTATCGTTTGTTTTCTTTTCCCTCATGATCAGTCATTTATACAAGGGTCAGTATTATAGCTCCCTTTAAAGCTAATACTGTACATAGCTGTTAGTTGACTAACCAATACTAGTCTTTTATACACAAGACTGGACTACAATCCTATATAGCTCCAATAGTATCTACGGGGATTCAAACGAATGGGCTCTCACGAGCGGCTACCAGCCACGGCCGAGAGCTGCATGTATTATCCGCTATCGCACGTCAGGAGCACGACGCGCCCGCTCTCGTCAAGAGTGCGCAATCCTGTCCAATCTTCAACATACAGCGGCTGCTCGCGCATCGGCATTATCGCCTTCTCCCCCTCTCCTTCGTTCCCTTCCCGCCCCAAGTCCAAGAGTGGACTCTGAGCGTCATCATCCCCATTCCCTTCCGTGTCTGGCGCGTAAGAACCGAACCAGGCACTCCTTGGGCATGACTAGGCCGTCCTGCTCGAAAAGGACGAGGACGAGGGCGTAGAGTTGCGCGAGATGCTCGGAGTGTCTCGACTCGAGATTACTGCGCGAGCTGGGCCGGGTCGCGGTAGTACCGCGCCTGTTGACGAGATGAGAGCGTGCGAAGGGACCCACTGAGGAGCGGAGGCTGGGCATGTGTGATTGGCAGAGGAGGGAGTGGAGACGCGTTACCTGAACGAGATTCTCCTCGAAGCACTTGCCGTATACACTGCCGCGTGCTGCCTGTTGCGCAGAGCAGATCGTAGGGTCGGCACGGCAGTATGTCAGCTACGCCCATATGCTGTGAACCGAAGGTGATGAGATTGGGTCATTGGTGCAAGTTCAGTTGCTCGGAGACGAGTTCCACTTGGTCGTTTCCCGTACTGCTTGAGATTTTGCGTGTAAGCACTGATAGCTACTGAAGGATGAGGGGGCTCAGGGATGCACGTAAGTACTACCCCGTCGATCCTCCTTCGAGTCCGGATCGATGTATACCGACTCGGAGTGCATGAGAATGCCGGGCGAGTCATACGAGTCGCCTGCGGGACGGGTTCATCAACACACGGAAACCATGGTGTGGAGCAGAGCGGCACACGCCAAGCCCGTGCCATATCATGAGGGACCGATGTTCAGAAAGTGCCAGCACATCCTGAGATGGGCTTGCAAGGGTCCCGACGACTGCAATAATGAGAACGAATACGCTCCGGTACTTCATGATGATTGTGTGAGCGATGACAACGGCCAACGGCCCGCAGGCCGTAACTTCCGGCCAGGGCAGTCGTTCTCTTCTCTACTCACCACTCCAGTACATGCACGGGCGGGCACAACCGTCTCGTTCCGAGGCTGCTGTGCTATCCAAGAACATCAGGAAAAACCTCCCGCGCTGCTGAGAGATAATTAGCACTTATTATCCCTTGCTAGCATCATTTATCAAAAACTGAAATTATCGTCGCCAGTTTACCCCCAATAATTTTATCGACCATTATCGTCATTATGGATAATAATTTTGCTATTATGATAATTCATGGTTCTTGTTCTATAATTTTGGATTGGATAGTTCATGACATGATTGATAATAAGCGCTGATAATAGCGCAATAACTTCGCAGTCCATTCAGCTACGCTATGACAGGAATACTAATGTAGGCATTTTACAATGCCAAACTAAAATCAAGTGTAGATGTATGAGAACGATAATTTGTCCGAGAGAACAATATGAGCGGGTATAATGTCACCATTGGTTTGAGGGACCAAGGACGGTGTGAGCTTGCTCAATTGTTGAGTTCTTCAAGGTTGAGTCCAGCAATTGGGACCGAGGTTCTCAATGCTGAAGTGCTGCCGCAAAGGTAGATTAGTTAAACAAAGTATAGCATGATTTGATTGCTCACTGGGCTTTTGTAAAAATATCCGCCATCATTGTGTGGAACGCATTGCCACGATGCTCCTGGATATGGTTGAATGTGCCAATATGGCCACAATAGACATCAAGGTATGCATTGGCTGAAAAGTCCATGGCCTGGTGGACACCGGTACGCCACTCATGCAGGGCAGCATAGAGCTACATATATAGTTAGAACAAATTTTGAAGACAAGACTAAACTAGACTTACCGCCGTTGCTACCAATGTGACCATTGGTATTGGCACTTCACGTGTTGTCACCCCAAGGGTGTCTTGATGTGTCAGAAAGCGGTGTCCAAATTTACTCACAAATGAGTTAACACCTCCGGCAAAATACAAATCGTGAATCACATTGATTATCCGCGTATTCCGATAGGGACGCGAGCGCATTATGAGACCAAAGTTCGACGAAACCTAACCACACATTAGATGGTATCAAATAAGAATAAGTCCACTTACACTTTTGCTGGTTGGAAATGTATAGTTGTAATCTGTTAACTGCTTCTCAACAAAGGCAATGATTGATGCCTTTGATGGGATGGCCGACAACTCAGCTGAGATGATGGTAGTGTAGCGTTCTTTGGCTTCATGTCGGAAAAGGGGGACGCGACCACGCGGCTGTTGATTCCGTCAGTAACACCATCTCTCTGGTTGAGGAACTTACCACAGGGATGATTTTAGTCACGTATTCGTGATCAGACTGGAGGCACCGATGGATGAATGAGGAACCGGGACGGGAAGAAGCAGCTGATAAAAGAGCAGCCTTTATCACTGCAAGAACAGTAGGTGTCAAGACTCACTGTTGAACTATCCAGTTCAAGAGCGAGGGATAAGCTCGAAGACGAGTCGATAGACATCCAAAACTGCGTGGGCAAGAAGTAGGGTCCAGAGTAGTAACAGATACCAGAGAGGTATTGTTACTGTGAGAGTCGAGCAATCACGCAGGGAAGAGGCCAGGGTAGTCACAAGGGGATGGTCCTTAAAGGAGTATCCCAGGGTTGGAGAGTGCCGTAAGCAAATGGACAGTCTGAGGACTGTCCGCTACTTTATTGAGCGCTTATATACTACAAGAGAACTGCTAAATAGGGAACAAGTCATAACCTTGTTATCAAGCACCATAGAGTGATGAGTAAGAAGTCGGAGGACGCTTACTGAGCATGCTCGGTCATGCTCAGTAAGCTGCTGAGTAAGAAGCTTCTCTTGATGAGTAAGAGCTTCCATTGTCCACGTGTTTACTGCTTTAGTGCACGTGTAAGCACCTGATTCATTTCCTGTTAGTTAGTTTAGGGCCAGTCATTTGAGGACTTGTAGTTTGGTTAGGAATAGTGTTATCTTATAAGGCCCTTATATAGTTCTATTAGGGTCCTTAGAGTCGTCCCTAATACTTCTATTAAGGTCCTTAGTGTTGCCTTATAGTTCGTTCTAAAGTTATTAGAGTTGGTCTAATAATGCGTTGTAGGGCCTTTGATACCAGGTTAGTACCTATTGTAGAGTTCCTAGGGTCGTTCCAAAGGGTCCTTAGGAAGGCCCTAATGCTGTCTTTTGTTGCTAGAAGGGTTGCCTTTAAGTGGGGCTTGCTGTATGTCGATTGTGCCGAGAATCGCTCACGCAACAATGCACACGCGATATTGTGGACACCTCTACTCACCCCTTTTGCTCGTGTGAACAGGGTGACACCATAGAGGCTGGGTTTCCTCCTATAAGGAAGGGTCCTTCAAGGGCCCTCTCCGGAGAATGGTTCATGACAGTAGGGGCATCAGGGAATGCATGATCAATGAGCAAACTGGCTTGAACACTATCCACTGCGTCTTGAAGGACGAGGCGAATTAGTGGGCATTGCTTAGACAGTGTTACCTTGTTTGAATCTGGAGTAAGTATGAGATCGGTGTCAGTGGGCCAGTGAAATTCAGAAGCCAAAGCAGTAGCGCTGCTTTGACAATCTCGAGAAGATGGAATGTCATCAGTTGTCCAAGTTTGGCTGCCGGGCAGTGCACCATCTAAGGCAGAAGGCCCGGGAGGAGCAACTGAAGCTGACCATGATGGTCTCTACATGAACAGCTTTGAGTTTTAGAAGAGATAAAATGATGTCGCAGACGTACCTCAATTACCATCGCCTCAGAACGTTTCGTGGATGGTTGCTGGGTGGACTCCAGGTCCTCAAGCCAGTCAGTCTCTGACTCTGGGTTGCTATTGTCACCAGTGGTTTCAGTTTCAACAGGTTCGGTTACAAGACAACAGGCATGTGCACCACCACTATCACCATAGAAAGCGGACACTGGGGAGAAAAAAAAATGAAAAATGAACCATCAGTGGTTTGTTTGTTTGGTGACAAACCTTATTTGTCAGCATATGCATGCACTTTGCTCCAACCTCCTTGGCATGGGCATGGCAATGCCCCCGCAATCATCATTCCCTCCTTGATATCCAAGACCTTTGTGTCCAAGTCAACACATGCAACATCTATGATACCATGTGACACACTGGACTTCTGCAGCACACTGGAATTTTGTGCCTTCTTTGCAAGTGGGGTATAGGTTGGCTGCACAGCCAAATTGGCAGAGCTGGGGTGATCAGCATCATCAGAGGATAAGGTGCATTTATTCCCTACTTTTGATATTAGATATGCTGACATGAATAAAATTTGAAGTACCTTTTAGATACGTTTCATGATCAATGTTGCTCTGTATCATAGCATCTTCGTTCCTAGATGCCATGTTCCCCTTGTTAGAAGATCATCTGGCCACATTGCAACAAGTGCGAGGAGCCATGGATGAAGCAAGATGAAAATAAGAGAGTGGAGGTAAGAATGCTGGAAACGACAGGAAGGGTGATGGGGGTTCGACAACCAAGGTGAGTTTCATTTTATGTTAAAAGCACATGGCATATTCTGACAGTGACTTCCCATTCTTCCTCTTCTCAACTAGTTGAGCATTCTGTCATGAAAGCCACACAGATTCACTGTCCAGGCTGCAAGCGCAACTTTACCCATCGTGGCTACTCTCAACACGTTGCAAAGACTAGGAGTGTGCGCTGCCGTATAGTGCATAACACCACACCAGCCCATTTGGAGTCTCAGTCCATTCATCGCTCGGCATCATCACTAGCATCATTCCCAATTCCCACACCCCATATCATTTCCAATATCGCCTCTTGTGGTGAATGTGACCCTGCTGCGGATGACGGGCCTTTGGCCAATTACCCCATTTTGGGAGTCGTGCAATCGGACGGTGAGTATCCACTACAACGCTTATGGCTAACGCTGACCATTGACATTGTAGACTATGATGATGATCAAATCCACAATATGTGCTTACCTGGGCAGGAAACTGCCATCAAACTGCCATTACCTGCAGATCCAGGGTATCCTGATCACCCACCTGCGTGGACTGAGGCAGGCGAATCAGAGGCCATGCTAATGGACTGATTTCCATTTGGTCACCCTGGTGCTCTGATTTCTGGACTGTATGACATCCATGCAGCAAATGGGTCTAGTGGCGCAGCACCCAGAGACACCATATGGGCTCCATTCTCCTCCAAAATTGACTGGGAAATCGCACGTTGGGCAAAGATGCGTGGCCCAACATCATCAGCGGTCACAGATCTACTTGCAATCCCTGAGGTACGTGTACCCCTATGTTCACACATTATAGCACTGAGGGATAGAGAAAGGTCATCGAGAAGCTTGAGCTTTCCTACAAAACAACAAGGGAATTGAACAATATCATCGACAAGAAATTGCCTGGGCGACCGCCATTCAATTGCAAGGAACTGGTCATCGGGCATGAACATCTTCGCTTCTTTTTCCATGACACCTTACAATGTATCCGGGCTCTCTATGGCGACCCCAATTTTATGAAGGACCTTGTGTTTGCGCCCGCGCAACTTTATACCTCCCCTGAGCGAACGTCCTGCATCCTCAATGAGATGTATACTGGTGATTGGTGGTGGACAGTCCAGGTGCGTAACACCAACTTTCAGTTTTTATTATACACTTACGATGGAGCCAGACGTCCCTTGAATCCCATCACCCGGGTGCAACTATCATTCCCGTCATCATCTTGTCTGACAAAACACAACTTACTGTCTTCCGTGGGAAGATGGCATACCCCATATATCTCACAATTGGAAATATCCCGAAAGACATTTGTCGAAAGCCGTCGTGCCACGCACAAGTACTAATTGGTTATATTCCAACAACAAACCTAGAAGGCATGACAAACAAGGCAGCTCGAGGCTGCACCTTGGCAAATATATTCCATACATGTATGGAAACTGTTTTGGCCCCAATCAGTTCCTGTGGAGAAACGGATATTGCTATGATGACTGTGGACGGAATATGGCGTCGCTGCCATCCGATATTTGCAGTATTCATCGGTGATTACCCTGAACAGTCTCTTGTCACCTGTACATACAGCAGTCGCTGCCCCAAGTGTCTGGTTCCTCGTGATCGACTAGGTGTCTTTGAAGAGTTCCTGCCCCGTCTCTCTAGTGACATGAAGCACCTCTATCGCCTAGCAGATGGGGACATAGGCGTGTTCCACAGAGCCTGTCGAGAAGCTGGCCTCAAGCCCGTTTTTCACCCTTTCTGGGAATCTCTCCCATTCGCTGACGTCTTCCTGTCGATCACCCCTGATATCCTTCATCAACTACTTCAGGGTGTTATGAAGCATCTTATCGCGTGGCTAACGAGCCCAACTGTCTTTGGATCAGCACCAATCAACCGACACTGCCGCCTGTTACCCCCCAAATCACAGCATTATGCTCTTTACCAAAGACATAACATCACTGTCTTATGTTTCAGGACAGGAACACAAAGATATCTGTCGTGTTCTCCTTGGGGTCGTTTTCGATATCCCTCTTCTCAGTGGCCATGCATCAATGTGCGTCATCAAAGTAGTGCGCACACTGCTTGACTTTTTGTACTTGGCACAGTACCCAAGCCATACAAGTGGTACTCTTACCTGCCTTCAGGACGTGCTCAAACACTTCCACAAGAATAAGGCAGTCTTTGTCGACCTCGGTACATGGGACGACTTTAACATCCCAAAAATCCACAGTCTCCTTCACTATTGGTCCTCAATCATGTATTTTGGCACAACTGACAACTATAATACAGAACAAACCGAGCGTCTTCACATAGATTTCGCAAAGGATGCATACCGTGCCACAAACCACAAGGATGAGTACTCACAGATGACCACATGGTTGGAGCATCGCGAGAAAGTCCAACAGCACATGGCATCCATTAAGCGGCAGCAGCAGGGTGAGCAGTGTGATGCTGACATCAGGACATCAATTGGTCCCTTGCAGACATGTCTCGGCATTCTCAAGATGGCACATAACCCCACAATGAAGTCGGTATCATTCGATGATCTTGCTGAGATGTACGGCGCGATTGACTTTCAAGATGCCCTGGCTGATTTCATTGCTCGGGTTAACAACCCTGATGCCTCAACGGCAACATTGCGCACATGGGCAGCAAACACACTAATCCCATTCCGTGGTGTCCCAGTCTTTCATCAGATCAAGTTCGTGGCTAGCAGTAATGACACTGACCAAATGGAGTCAATTGACTCGGTGCATGTGGAGCCACAACAATCCGATTCACATGGGCATATCCTACCAGCAAGATTTGATACTGTTCTTGTTTGTGATGGCACACATAGTAAGCAATTCTTATGAATGTATAACCTAAGCTGACTGTTACCCAAGAGGATCAAGTTGCGCAAGTACGCATAGTTTTCCAGATACCAAGTAAAGCTATCCGCGACATCTTCCCATCCCCAGACATCACACCTCCAACTCACCTCGTGTACGTTGAATGGTTCTCACAGCTTCCAGTCATGCCAGATCATGTCCATCGTATGTATAGGGTATCTAGATTGATTCAAAATGGGCGGCGATCTGCAGGCATTATCCTGGTGAACACTATCGTATGTAGTGTCCACTTGTTCCCGCGATTTGGTCCAGACACTCCTCCATCTTTGACTCCCTTTACCATTCTGGAGCATTGCCACACATTCTATATCAATCCTTTTGCTAATAGGCTTAGCTACCTGCAATTTGCATAGTAATGACAGTTATTGTGAGACTATTGAAAGTTATTTATGTATTGCTAGTTCCAACACGGTATTATTGCATGTTAGTGCGCACTATTGCACTTAGCATTGGTTACTCACTACTGATAGTTCAATTTTGTTACCAAAGAAGTACATCTGCCTGACCCCCCAGATTGATCGGGCATTACTCGCCAGGCTTCTGACAGTTATTGATGTTATTGACACTTATCTGCCCCAACCCCAAATTGATCGGCTGTCTACTGACACTTATTTGGCACTTATTACTCCTTATCGCACATTATCTTTGACTTACTTCGCATTACTCTCGCTAGCGCGGGAGGTTTTTCCTGATGAATGATTAAACTCTGTTTGTCTTGGGGCAGCCATGGGACGAAACTCGAGGAAGTTCCCTCTTGAAAGCATCTACTTCGATGACATATAGGCGCCACCTTATGCTCAAGAGTCAAGAAGTAATCTCATTCGAAGACGCATTTGTGTAGCGGTAGACAACGGTCAGAGGATGTGGTCCCGGACGGCTTGACAGCTTTGGATCCAGAAGCTGCGCCTGCGTGGATTTTTAATCTCCACAGATATTATGGAGATATAGATTTGAGGCTTCATGGATTCGTGAAGAGAGGATTTGGAGTTGATATCGCACAACACAACGACTCTAGACGTCGATTGGACGGAATCCTAAAAATGAGATAATGATGATGTTGATTCGCGTACCAAGGTCACAACTGGAAAACTTGACAAACGGGGTCGCATGCTGGAAGGTTTGCGTTGTTCGATCCGTTAACCGGAAAGGTAAAATATAAGCGACACCATGGCGACGGGAACTCAACCGCCTAAATGTCAACTTCTCGCTCCTTTTGAGGTATTTACTAGCACTTCCTTGTGTTTGCTTTCACCATGCCGTTGCACTTGTTTTCCTGACGCAACTCCTGCAATAAGCTGAGTTCTGCTCGAGGTCCGGATACTTGAGTTTGAATTGAATGCATGGTGTGAGGGAGGGTAGATTTGTCCAATTTTGTTGTTGCTTCGTCCCTTCAAGACTGCCTCTGTTGTCCGACTTTACCCCCAATTCCTGTTTTCATGTGCAATGATCATCAACCGACATCCACCACTTGGCTCAAAAACGGTACGCAAGGGTCGCATATGGAGGAGTCAACCATTAACTGAGGCTCGACCGAACTGTGAAACTCACGTCGTGGCCCAGGCGATTTTCACTGCCAGATTATCAAGCCATCGATGTCAAGCCCGAATTTTCAACAAGGCGGTGTCCTGTTGCAGCAGCTCACAAGACATCCGATCTCGAGTTTCGGTGTGTCCTCTCCGAATGCACTTTGCGACCCAGAGATTTGAGAATCCAAAGTACCCATCTCGAATCGATGGATGCACCGATCTGCGCGCGTACTGCAGTACAAGACGAAATTTCGTTTCAGCCTCGCAAATGCCTGGCAACGGTTCGACCTAGACAGAATAAGATTTTCTTCCGGATGCCATCATCGCCCCTTACAAGGACACATGACCCGTAGAGTACCTTGTCCCTGAGTCCGTTTGCATGAATGTAATCTTTCACAGCGTCGTCCTCGGCTCCTGGTTGCAGATAGCCTTCAGCGCGACGTCGAGCATGATTTCTTTCAGTGACTCACTGCCAGCCTCGCAGTTCGCCTGCATTGAGGAATGCGACCCGGTGGAGGGTACGGAGGCGGCTGAGTCCTGGACCGGGAAGCAGAGGAAAATGAAAAAAAAAAAAAAGAAAAGCAAAAAAAGCATACGAAGGGCCTAGCACATATAGTAATGCTCAAAATCCAGGCAAGGGGAGAGACAAGGGAAGGGAAAAAATGGCAGTATCATCGCCTTGGTCCTGGCCGTGCTGTGTTACTGAGATGAGAAGGAGCAATGAACAGAAAAGAAATATGCTTCCAGCAGTTGTGTTCGCATGTGGGAGAGTGAGAGCGATCATTGATGGCCATTTACTACACCCCCTAGTAAAAAAAAAAACAACGCGTGCACCGAAAACACTGTCAACACACCAATCAAGCAACGGCCGCAACGATACACTCTACCCCGCTCCGCTTCCGACCATCCCCAGTTGTGCCTTCTCTTTTACCCGCATCGCCACCACCTCCTTCGATATTATCATCCCTTGCGCGGTTTCTGCCCACGAATACGGCAGCAGCTGCACGACCAAACTACCCCTTATCCGTCATCCCTAGGGCCACTATGGCCCCTTTCTCGGGCCTCCCAGCCTTCGGCAGCGCCGGTGGGAGTGCAGCCAAGGCAGTCCCGACAGTCGCCTTTACTGCCCTTGATGAGCCGGATGCTGACGCACTCGGGCCTGTTGTGACGACGGCACCCTTGCCAGCGGACGCTGTGGGGGAAGCGATGGCGATTTTATTGGCGCGGCCGTGGACAACGTCGTTCCATGTCGCGAGCTCTAGCTCGCCGCTCGTGCACTGCGACAATCGGCGGGCCCAGCTTCTGCGCTTTCCGAGCCTTGCCAACTGGGGTACGTCGTTCTCATGCCGTCGCAAGATCATCTCCGAGTCCGCTTCTACACCCTTGCCAGAACAAGCAACGGCGAAGAAAGTTGTTGCTTCAGCCGGGCAGACGACCGATGAAGAGCGGATATTACAATCATCCTGGAAGATGAGGCTTGGGTTCGAACACGCATCTTCGAGTTGACTGCGGTTGCTGTGCCCGAGTTAGTGCTGCCGTTTCTGCACTGATGTCGACCGACGGAAATACTGTAATGTGTGCGGGCTCAGCTCTTAACCCTCACTATATTGACACTTGATGCCCCTGGTCATGATGAGTCCTCGCGAATAAACCGAATACCATCGCACCGATTACGAGCATATCTGGTCGCCTCTCCGGTGAAGTCGCTACAGGTCGCAGTGCGATGCATTGGTTACTGAAACTTTTCCAACTTGAACCCGCTCCCTCAGACTTTCAGCGTGGCTCTGTCAAGATGGTACATAGTCTCCAACGTGTCTGCTTGGTGCTTCTCGCTTCCTTCTCCCGGCCCCCCACCCTTGGTCGTCCAGCTCTATGTGATGAGCGCTTTATCTCACCTGCTCATCCATAAGGTGACGGTGATGCATTTCAAGTGGCGAGACGAGCAGATCAACGGCATTGCAAAAGTATGTTCCAGACTATTTAACCATCGCCGTCGCTCTTGCCCTGTCTGTCAAAATTATGTGGGTTAGTTTGGTGGGGTGTATTTTTTCCCCTTGTGTGGGACTACCCAACCTAGACAACACAGATTCCCTTAGATTGAATTGATGTTCAACTGTCCCGCTACACACTGCCGTCCCGGGCTAGCTTGAACCTTGCACGCGACAAGGGTTTCCAGCCAGTTATGGGCGCTACATTCACACTCAGTCTATCTCGAAGAAAGATCATCGCGAACATTGCGTCGGAGTTCGATTCAAACGCACAAAATACAGGTTACATATAACATTCAAAAGCAGAAGCGAAGCTACATGTAAAACAATATCAACCAGCAGTGACACGAGTTCCAAGATATGGAGTTGAATCCAAAGTGGCGTAGGGCTGGCGGAGTTCATGGTTGGCTCGGTTCATGTATCCATCTTCAAATCTGGGCCCAAAAAAAAGTTGTGCATAGATTAGATTTCCTCGACACTTTGATGTCAGGAAGGATGATCACTTACAGTCCTGGCAAGGGACTAGATGGCAGATATGAGACTGGAGAAAGTACCCTTGTCGATGTTGAAGGTAAAGACTTTCTTCCCCTGGTCGTCCGTGAAAGTATACGTTCCGCCCGTCTCATAGGTTATACTACTACCATTTCGTAAAATATCTTGACCACTTGGCGAAAATATCGTAACGGAGCTTCCAGACCGATTAACGAAGATCACGCTTGTCCCCTGATAGGTTGTAATCGACGGGCTGCCGAGGATAGGCCATGGTACTTACAGCAATTCCGGAAATGTCGGTAAAGAGAGAACCGCTTTCCAATAGTAAGGTCAAAAGTATTTCTGGCCCGCTCTTGGCTTGATACGGTCCAGGGCCAATATAGGTTCTAATATTCCCAGGTGGGAACGGGTCTTGCACACCGTTCGGCGGAATCAAGATGAGATTGTCAGGTGAAATGTTCGCGAAGGTGACTTTGGACATCAGGCTGATATGAAGTTGGACATGGAAGCTAGGGATACTACGAGTCGAGATGGTAGTATGACACTAACCTGTATAAAGTCGAGATTGAACGAAACGTTAAGATGGCTACAGGAGAAATGTATCTCAGACTAACAGGAGAGACTGGAAAGAAAATGAAGGACGCACAAGGCTGACTGGGATGTGGGAACGAGGTTGTGGGATGGTCAGATGGGGAGGCGTTTGCAAGTCTCTTTATATGCTCACAGCCTATGATCAAATTCCTTCCACTCCAAGGGCCTTCAATCTGCTGAATAGAGCGAGATGTGATCGTACAATAAATCGGATTCCACTTCCGCGACAGACAGATTGCGCCGTCACTCCTTGATGTCAAATCCATTCAAATTATTCTATTGACGATGAGCATGACATGACATATGTCCCGCTTTCATTCCGTGCGATGTAGCAGGGTCTCCGGATTTCAGACCAATGCGATCGCAAATACCTCTGATCGTTGGAACTGAGAGAAGAATTAGTGTGGGGTATGTAGGTACGCCACATGGCACTACCCGCGAATGTTGCATGGACAACACTGGTTGTTGGTTGTGTTGTATATCCGTCATAGCAGGCTCCATCATGGAGGCTGTCTCGGTAACGATATGGAACACAATAGGGTAACTCGAAAAACCCACCCGTGCGCGTGCGATAGTATTCGCGCGCCTCAGGGAACTAATTTCAAAAAACAATTCAGGACAAACCTTGAATTGAGGCCGTATGAACGGACATTTCAGTTTGGGCCTGAGCTAGTTAAGGTAGAAGACTTCCATCCCACCAACGTCACGTGTCATGGCTTTTTCTGACACACCTGTCCACAACGGGATGAATACACAGAAAAATGGCTCTACAGTGTTTCATGCCTCTTTGAGACAATCAAATATTCATAACCTCTGGAAAATTGTTACACACCACAAACTGACAATTCAAGTAGACAGTATCTAAGGTATACATGTAAGCTTTGTACTCTGCACAATAAAACCATTATCAATGTTGTGATCTTGCAGATCAGAAGCACAAGTGATTGAGATTGATCACTGGCAAGTGATGCCAATCATGCATGTGCAATGGTGACTGAGGGATCGCCCTGATACAATACATATTTTGGTATGATCTCATAAGTACTTAGTTACCTTACATCTTGACTCATTGATAAGCATTGATGATCATATGCTCAATCACCAATGCACATGCCATTTCTCATAGATTGTGGGCTTGCATAGTCTAGATAGTTTATCTATTTAAACTAGTAGTTAATACTGTAGTTTCCTCTCAGTGATCACTCACATGTGTGAGTCACTGAGGTACATTTATTCAGTTATTGTACATATGTGCCATGGACTAATACCTAGATAGCTGTTATCTTATCTAGGTAAATATATATTACACAGTGATTGCTCACATGCCTGAGTCACTGAGCTGTTATCTTATCTAGTGACATTTTCTCACATGCATATGCCTGCATGCACATCTGGTGTCATGGTAACTAGCCATGTCAGTTCTCAAGCCTGAAGACAAGTTTGATAGTAGAGGTGTGTTCGAAGAATGTGCTGGTTCCCTGTTGTAAAGAGTAAGGATCCCTGCAGCAGTCAAAGTGTTTTATGCTAAACAGGTTATGGTCAATAGACCCTTCCTAGTATGACTCAGTCTGTTGAGAAGCTAGGGTAAGTTTATAATGGGATAGACTAGGGCCGGTTCCACTAGCTATATGTGTTCAAGTCTGTCTTAGACCTTGAACACACAGAGAGAAGAGGAAGGTAGGTCTTTAAGGAGGAGAGCTCTTCTCAGTAGAGTGAAGAGAGACTCTTAGGGGAGGAAGGGATAGGGAGAGTAGATGGTGGATGGTGTGTGTGTGTGTGAGGAGTTGATGAAATGGAGAGGTGGATGTGGTTTGAGGATTAGGAGTGGAGTGAATTGCAGGCAAAATATGTTTGGACAGGAGTAGGTTGGATTCTACAAGAGACCAAGCTTAGGGCTTTGGTCTTGAAGTACTGTGTTTTTATATATACAGGAGAAGCACAGCAATAGCTGCGCTTTGACTGTGCTACTAGTATAGTAGGAGTCATAATAAGTAGGAGTCATAGAAATGAGGCCACAAATGAGTCAGAACTAAGTGATTGTGCTGCACAGTAGGTGTGCAGCATTGCACAGTTGAAACTAAGAAGTGAATATAAAAGGAAAGAGAACCAAACAAAGGGAAAGTAACAGCAATCCAGTGTTACCTGGACATGTATGGATCACATGATAACAAGAAAGGAAATCACAAGATGTAAGAGATCACAAGAGCAGTAAGCAAAGGGACATACAAAAGCAAGCAGTCCATAGTGAAAGGTAAGAAGTAAACATAAAAGGAAAATGTTGTAACATCTGGCTGCTGCACACACATTTGCTCACAAAACATAATACACCAATATATTCACCACATAGCCCATAATAAATCTACAGGTTATGGGCCCTGGACCATCAGCATCAACTTCTTCCACCCCTGCCACAGCACAGCTGCCTGCACCTGACACCCTTGAGCAAATCCCAGCAGTGATCCCTCACCTTGACATCAGTGGCTCCAATTGGGCTGTGTTCACTATAAGATTCAGACAGGCTATGCAGGCCACAGACCACTGGAGTATCTACTGATGGGACTGGCCAGGCACCCAACCATGGCAAACCCTCAGAGCCCCACTGCAGGATGAAGACTTAGCCATGAAGACCTGGGATTGGAGCAATTGCATTGCCCACTTCCTGCTCTGTCAATGCCTTCCTGACTCAATGGCAGTACATGTGGCTGACCTACCCTCTGCTGAGGAATGCTGGAAGCAAGTTGCCCTAGAATTTAAGATAAAGAGCAAGTACATCCAAAGCAACCAGCTTCAAGTGTTTCTTGAGAGCAGATGCACCAAGGGCACAGACATCCACACTTTCCTACAAGACCTCTGCTACAAGTGCAAGGAGCTGCATGCATCAGGGGTTAGCATCTCAGATGCCAAATACCAATGCATGATCCTCTGGAGCCTCCTGGACAACTTGGTGTGCTTTGCATCCCAACTCCTGATGTCCACTCACATATCTAACCTCACCAGTTCCATGCCAATGGACACCCTCATCATTTACATATGTGAAGAGTAAGACAGACTTAAGAACTGCCATGGGCACAGCCAGACAGGCCCCGGCTCTGGAAAGAAGGACCAGCAGCCTGATGAAGCTCTCACTGCCTGTGGGTCCAACAGCGTGAAGAAGCAGCATTGCAAGGGCAAGTGCCACAACTGCGGCAAGTTGGGTCATTGGGCATGTGAGTGCCACTCCCTGAAGAAGGAGGAGAACATGGCAGTGCAGTTAGGACCAATGTCCAGCAATACCCTGGCACCCACCAAATCTGAGACTAAGCCACTAGGGTCAGTGAATGCCATTACTGAAGACACTGTCAAAGTGGATGGGTTCTGGCTGGCCAAGGAGGCAGAGGGTAGCACGCACATTCCTGGCATGGACCTGGACCCCTTCCGATGCAGAGAGTCAGATGAGGAATTAGCATCAATTGATGGAAAGTGTTTGGACACAATGGAGATGATGGAGGAGACAGCCATGGCGATGGTTCCACAAATGCACACTGGTGGCAACACTTGCATCAAGCTTTATGACTCTGGAGCTACTAGGCACATCAGCCCCTATAAGGGGGATTTCATTGGATATCACCCCCTTTCCCCTCTGGTCACTCTATTTACTGCAAATCAGCAACAGTTTTTGGCAATTGGCATCAGCTCGCTACCGATTCTGATACCAGACGCAGGAGGATGGTGCATTCTCACACTCTGGAGGGTCCTACATGCCCCCAAGGTCACCTACACACTTGTATCACTTGGAGCCCTTGACAGAGAGGGCTACTGCATGGGGCTACATGATGGACTCATAAATATCATTGCCCCAAAGGGAAGACAGATTGTGCACATACCATGCACTGCATGCAGACTGTACCACATTGAGTGGCACACCAGCCAAGTCCTTTCCATTGAGCTCTCAATTATGGAGCTACACTGCTGCCTCAGTCACATCGTGATCAGCAGTGCACTCAAATTAGTCCAGTCTGGAGCAGTCTGAGGCATTATGGTTGACACCACAGCTAAGGAGAGCAATTGCAAAGTGTGTGTGTTCATGCACACTATGTGCCTCCTGATCCTGAAGGTGCAATGGAGCATGCTAGCCCAGCACTTTGGCAAGGAGATCAACAGTGATCTCTGGGGCCCCTGCATCCATTGTGACTAAGGGAGGCCAGAAGCACTTTATTACATTCACTGATACTGCTACTTGCTATACAAATGCATTCCTCCTGACCAAAAAGTCCAAAGCCTTAGAGATGTACAAAGCTTTCAAAGCCTGGGCAATCTCTCAAGGGCACTGCACCTCCATCAAAGTCCTCTGGTCTGACTGCAGAGGCAAATACCTCAGTGGTGCCTTCAATAAGCATCTGGCCACAGCTGGCACCATGTGCTGGCTCACCACCCATGACACACCACAGCACAATGGCATAGTGGAGTGCCTCAATTGCACTCTGCTGGAGTGTATGCACACCCTCTCTCACAAAAGCGGTGTAGCAAGTCCAGGGACACGCAAGTGAGATCATGATGCTGACTGGTCTGAGTGAATAGAACAGGGAGAGGAGAGGAGAGAAGAGCAGTCCCAGCTGGGATGCACGACATGGACACAAATGTAGTGATGACTTCTTGAGGCAGTTGAATCGAAGGGCAGACAAGAGGGATTTTTTATTCAAGACAGTAGCTAGAGTTTTTATGTACATCAAGGAGTACTAAGGATGAAAGGCATCAAAGGGAGAGGAAATGGTGAAAGGACTCAGAGACATTGAAAGAGAATTGAGACCAGGTGAGGTGGTCAAGGTGATCATGAAAGGTTTGAGATGAAACACTTGAGTTGGGGTGTAGCATGTGCGCATGGTCAGTGGTGAGGGCTGGGCAATGTGGTTGAGGCCTTGGTGCAAGGTGGTAGCATGCTAGCAAGGGTGTGCAGTTGGGGATGAGAGGGAGGTGGCATGTGTGTGTGGTTGGTGGTGAAGGGAGGGAGATGGTGTGCATGTGTGCGTGCAGTTGCAAACACTGGGGACGAGAGGGTGTCACATTGTTCACATCATGTTTCTGCACGTGATTCCATGGCCAGCCAGAATCCCCCTTACAGCGGACTCCCAAAATTGCTCTGGGGGGAGGCACTGCAGCATGCAGTTTGGCTCAAGAACTGCACCACAACCTGCATGCTAGACAGCTGGACTCTGTATGAAGTGCTGCACAAGGAGCTGCTGGATCTGTCAGGTCTGTGCTGATGGGGTTGTAGCATATGGGTTCACACTTGGAACAAGGGTTCTAAGCTGAATCCACAAGCATGTGAGAGGCACTGGCTTGGCGTGGACACTGATGCACATGCACACAGGGTGTACTGGCTGAGCACATGGACAGTTAGCATCAAGCACAATGTCTATTTCACATCCAACACACCACTTGAGGGGGAGCAAAACATTCCATAACCAACCACAGGAAATGAGCAGCATGTCAATGAGCCCAACCTGCACAAAGTGCCAGCGACACCTACACTCACCCCCTCCAAACTGGAAGCAGACCTGTACACCAACTCTGATCCTGACCTTGTGCCCAAACCACCTGACCATCCTGAATTGCCTACACCACCACCAGCACCTGACTGCCCTCCAGCATCTGAAGACAAAGTCAAAACAAGCCTTAACAATGGCCCTTGGTGCTCTACATGCCTCTGTAAACCCTTGCATGTTGTGTGCAAACTTCAAGCAGGCAAGGGCATTACCTCTACCTGCCACAGTGCCTTGCACATCCCACATGGCATCCACCTGCCTGGCTCCTTGATGCAGAGGAAGCAGGGGGAGTGTGGTCCATTGAAGATGGCCTGCCCATGCTCCTCAAAGACTTTGCAGGCCTTGAGTATGCTTACATGACCACAACCCAACACCCTTTTCAAATACATCTGGAGGCTCAACTCTGTCACTTTTGCCCAGTGTGGATATGACACCACTGTCACCTTGGTCTTGGAGAACAATAAGGGGGTTGCTGCTGCACTGTCCACACTGGCAGTATACAACAGCATCAAGAAAGTTGAAGTTGAAGACCTTTGCCAGATTCTTGTCAATGACGATCATGCCACAGATGGACAGCTGAAGCCCTATATCACATTGATGCCAATATGGGAGACAAAAACCATTTTTGGTTGGTCAACCTTCAGATATGTCTGTTATGACATTGAATGGAATCAACTCATATACCTCAAAGATTACTGGCATACCAATTTCCCAGGTATCAAGAAAGAAGGGGATATGTATCATGATTTACAAAAAGCAAAAGTGCATTACATTTTAGAGTTGGGTCCAGCTGGTGACACACTGTTGGCACCAGAGCATCCACTTGATGTACAAAGCACAAGGATGCAAGAGTATGTGAAAGATGGTGCATGCAAACATATTTGGTGTCCCAGTACACCACATGTCAAACAATATGTCCACTACCGACTTGTCTTGAACATGCTCAGATGGCTGCTGAGTACATTCAGATTGACTTGGGAGCTATGCCAGGTCATTCAGGATGCTATGATTGGTGAGGATTGGCATTACATTTAAGTTTGTTGTTTGACAATTTGGAACAGCTCATACAGATGCATATGACAAAGCAAAAGCTTTACATTGGGATGTGAGCGCAGGAAACATTCTGATCACCCCAGATTGATCAGGTTTATTGATCAACTGGGACTTATCCAAGAAAGTGGATGTGGATTTGCTGAGGCAACAATCCAGAATGGTATGATCTGTTTATCCCCTATGCATGGCAAATTGAATTACTTCATGTTCAGGGTACCTGGCAGTTCATATCAACAGCACTTCTACTACACCCTGCCACTCAATCCCATGGACTTCCCAATGACCTGGAGTTGTTCTATTGGGTCCTCCTTTATATGGTCATGAAATACCAACATCCTAAGTTTGAGGACATTTCACAAGATATGCAAGATGTATTTGATGGATACAGATACACAGGTCGTAATTGCATTGCCTGGGGTGGTAAGGGAAAGCTATCATTCCTAGACTCAAGAGTGTTCAACAGTGAGTCTTGACAGCAGCTGCTGCCAGAGCTCATGGTGTTTGTGATGCTGCATGTACCATTTTACAACACATATCCATTATCTTCATTCTTTAGGTTAGGCGAACCATGTTGGGAGACAGGTTTTGTAACCGTCATCAAAGCCGAAAAACAGCTGCAGCCAACCGCCAACTGGTGGACACCGAGCAGGAAAAGGTGTTGCTAGAATGGATTGATCATTCTGCAATATCTGGCGAGCCTTTCCATGCTGGTGGTCTTTGTGCGTGTGCAAGGGATCTTTCAGGAAAACACCCTGGTTGACATTGGCATGAGCGCTTCAAACAGCGTCATGCTGACATTCTCATCACTGTGAAGGCTACCGGTCTTGACCCTGTGCGGGGTAAAAACTTTAACAAATCGAATGTCTTGCATCTCACCAGTTTAATTGTCAAGCTGATCAAGACCTATGGCTTCATCCCACCCAAGCACCTCTAGAATACAGACGAGAAGGGGGTCCAGATGGGTGGGGGTTGCAAGGCTGGAAGGCAACTGTATTACTACCTCAGGAAGCGGAGGTATCAATACTGTAAACGTAGTGATAACCTTGAGCTAGTGACCATTATCAAAGTGGTGAATGCAGCTGGTAGGGCTGCTCCACCATATTTTGTACTCTCAGAAGGCCCAATGCCCGACATCCAACAGGTACCAGGCGAGATAGGCGGGTTTGTTGCCATCCATAAATATTCAAATAGAGAAGAGAATGGCTTACGAAGCCCTGCAGTGTTGCTCACTCAAGCAGTGGTTGGACAGATCGCGAGATCAGCGAGCACTGGATGTCCAAGTGCTTTATTCCATTTGCGCTCTTGAAACATGTTGATCACACAAAGCTGATTGTCTTGTTCCTTGATGGACATGATTCCCATGAAATGCCTGGTATCAAGTCAGCCGTCTACCAGTTTTATGACCAATGCAAGATCATCCTTATTGCACTGCCTTCAAAGACCACCCATAAACTCCAGCTGCTTGATGTCAGCATCTTCAATCATGTACAGACCGCTTGGGCAAAGAATTGCGACGAGCTTCTTGGTCTCAATGAAAGAATTGACCAGTACAATGTTATTGATGAGTACATGAAGGTACACAATAAAGTCATGAAGCCGGAACTGATCCAAAGCATGTTCAAGAACGCTGGCCTCCATCCCTTGAATCCAGACATCTTCACCGAGGAGGACTTTGCCCCCAGCAATGCATACTCAACCCAAGCAAATGTCCCAGCCTCCTATCCCACAGATGTACCCTCTTCAGACCCGATTGAGTTCTCTTCCGACTCAGACTCAGACTATTGCCCCGACGATGACAATGTGGAGATGGCAGTGGATGACGAATGGGAGGAGGAAGAAATGGAGGCCAATAATCATGAGTGGGAAGAGGATCCGGAATTTAATTGGTGGCAGAACTTGGACTTGACCGGTGCAAGCATCGGTACTGACAGCACACATCAGGGTGACAGTGACAACAATGTCCACATGGCTGGTACAAACGCCGACCAATGCTCCCCTCATCCCTCCCACTCCCCATCATCCCCCTCACATTCGACACCAGCAGCTAACACTAATCCCGTCATACGCTGTTCCCCACTGGACACCTCTTCATTGACAACCCATTCATCTTCCAAACAAGCCCATACCATCCTTGACAGTCTGTGCACCCAGGCCACACTCACACAGGACGAGACAAAGGGCCAAGACAAGCTTCTTGAGGAGCTTCGTGGCTTTCGATCACAAACCTTTGTACTGAAGCAAATGATTCAGATGAAAGACTCTGAAATTGCTGCTTTGAATGCACACTGCACACTTGCCCGGTGTCAGTTGGGAGAAGCACAAACAAAGATCGTTAACCTCTCCAAAAAGCAATCTCGTGGTTCAACAAAGATCAAGGCTCATTTCATTACCGCACCAGAGCTTAGGGCGCAATTCGAGACTGAGGAGGTTGAACGGAAAGCACAGGAGAGGGCTGAGGCTGAGCAAGATGCTCAAAGGATTGCTGATGCGGCTGCACGAAATGCCAGGATTGTTGACAACGTGCAATCCCATACGTTCGATGTACCCATGTCACGGTACAAAAAGGACAATCTCCTTGCACCCAAGCCATCCAACACACACCAACACTGCTCACACAACATTCTCCGCTCACAAGCTGCCATCCCCAAGCATGCCCAACCACTTCGCAGTCCCGCATCCATATTTTCCCTATGGATACCCACTGTACAATCCACACACTCCTTAGTACTGGCTTAGATTCTTCACTTAATGGTTGTGAGTGTGATATTTTAGGTCTATACATACATAAAACACAGTATGTAGCCTAAAAGACTTTGCCTGCTGCCTCAACCATCTTCACGGATTCACAGGGACGAATCGGACTTTGAAAACGGCACTGTGACTGATGTGACCTGAGAGTACCTGACGAATGACCGGGGGTGACGAATGTACAGGGTAATATAGTATCCATTCCTGTCCGTCGTGTCGAATCCCACGGTTTCGAGTGGAGTGAAACCCCGCTCCGCTTCCGACCATCCCCAGCTGTACCTTCTCTTTTACCCGCATCGCCACCACCTCCTTCAATATTATCATCCCTTGCGCCGTTTCTGCCCACGAATACGACAGCAGCTGGACGACCAAACCACCCCTTATCCGTCATCCCTAGGGCCACTATGGCCCCGTTCTCGGGCCTCCCAGCCTTCGGCAGTGCCAGTGGGAGCGCAGCCAAGGCAGTCCCGACAGTCGCCTTTACTGCCATTGATGAGCCAGATGCTGACGCACTCGGGCCTATTCTGACGACGGCACCCTTGCCAGCGGATGCTGTGGGCGAAGCGATGGCGATTTTACTGGCGCGGCCGTGGACAACGTCGTTCCATGTCGCGAGCTCTAGCTCGCCGCTCGTGCACTGCGACAATCGGCGGGCCCAGCTTCTGCGTTTTTCCGAGCCTTGCCAACTGGGGCACGTCGTTCTCGTGCCGTCGCAAGATCATCTCCGAGTCCGCTCCTACACCCTTGCGAGAACAGGCAACGGCGAAGAAAGTTGTTGCTTCAGCCGGGCAGACGACCGATGAAGAGCGGATATTACAATCATTCTGGAAGATGAGGCTTGGGTTCGAACACGCATCTTCGAGTTGACTGCGGTTGCTGTGCCCGAGTTAGTGCTGCCGTTTCTGCACTGATGTTGATTGACGGAAATACTGTAATGTGTGCGGGCTCAGGTCTTAATACTCTCTATACTGACACGTGATGCCCCCGGTCATGATGAGTCCTCGCGAATAAACCGAATACCATCGCACCGATTACGAGCATATCTGGTCTCCTCTCTGGTGAAGCCGCTACAGGTCGCAGTGCAATGCATTGGTTACTGAAACTTTCCAACTTGAACCCGCTCCCTCAGACTTTCAGCGTGGCTCTGTCAAGATGGTACATAGTCTCCAACGTGTCTGCTTGGTGCTTCTCGCTTCCTTTGCCCCCCCACCCTTGGTCGTCCAGCTCTATGTGATGAGCGCTTTATCTCACCTGCTCATTCATAAGGTGACGGTGACGCATTTCAAGCGGCGAGACGAGCAGATCAACGGCATTGCAAAAGTATGTTCCAGACTATTTAACCCACGCCTTCGCTCTTGCCCTGTCTGTCAAAATCATGTGGGTTGGTTTGGTGGGGTGTATTTTTTCCCCTTGTGTGGGACTACCCAACCTAGACAACACAGATTCCCTCAATTGATGTTCAACTGTCCCGCTACACACTGCCGTCCCGGGCTAGCTTAAACCTTGCGCGCGACAAGGGTTTCCAGCCAGTTATGGGCGCTACATTCACACTCAGTCTATCTCAAAGAAAGATCATCGCGAACATTGCGTCGGAGTTCGATTCAAACGCACAAAATACAGGTTACATACAACATTCAAAGCAGAAGCGAAGCTACATGTAAAACAACATCAACCAGCGATGACACGAGTTCTAAGATATGGAGTTGAATCCGAAGTGGCGTAGGGCTGGCGGAGTTCATGGGCTCGGTTCATGTATCCATCCTCTCAAATCTGGGCCCAAAAAAAAAGTTGTGCATAGATTAGATTTCCTCGACACTTTGATGTCAGGAAGGATGATCACTTACAGTCCTGGCAAGGGACTAGATGGCAGATATGAGACTGGAGAAAGTACCCTTGTCGAGGTTGAAGGTTAAGACTTTGCTCCCCTGGTCGTCCGTGAAAGTATATATTCCGCCCGACTTATAGGTTATACTACTACCATTTCGTAAAATATCTTGACCACTTGGCGAAAATATCGTAACGGAGCTTCCAGACCGATTAGTGAAGGTCACGCTTGTCCCCTGATAGGTTGTAATCGACGGGCTGCCGAGGGTAGGCCATGGTACTTACAGCAATTCCGAAAATGTCGGTAAAGAGAGAACCGCTATCCAATGCTAAGGTCAACAGTATTTCTGGCCCGCTCCTGGCTTGATACGCTCCAGGGCCAATATAGGTTCTAAAATGGCCAGTTGGGAGCGGGTCTTGCACACCGCTCGGCGGAATCAAGATGAGATTGGCGGGTGAACTGTTCGCGAAGGTGACTTTGGACATCAGGCTGATATGAAGTTGGACATGGAAGCTAGGGATACCACGACTCGAGATGGTAGTATAACACCAACCTGTATAAAGTCGAGATTGAACGAAACGTTAAGATGGCTACAGGAGAAATGTATCTCAGACTAACAGGAGAGACTGGAAAGAAAATGAAGGACGCACAAGGCTGACTGGGATGCGGTAACGAGGTTGTTGGATGGTCAGATGGGGAGGCGTTTGTAAGTCTCTTTATATGCTCGCAGCCTATGATGAACTTCTTCCACTCCAAGGACCATCAATTTGCTGAATAGAGCGAGATGTGATCGTATGATAAGACGGAATCGACTTCCGCGACAAAGAGATTGCGCCGTCGCTCCTTGATGTCAAATTCATTCAAATCGTTCCATTGACGATGAGGATGACATGACATATGTCCCGCTTTCATTCCGTGGAATGTGGCAGTGTCTCTGGATTTCAGACCAACGGGGTCGCAAATACCTCTGATCGTTTGAACTGAGAGAAAATTTGTCGTTGGGAGGCCATTATAATTATATAAAATGTCAAACTTTTGTCAGACCAGTGACACTTGAAAATAGGACATCTTACACTTCGGTTCTGTTATGTCTGTAGCATGCACGGAAATGCAATTTGAAGTCGCTGCTAGGGGCAGAAGGATCGATAATGAAAGTTGAATCAGCGAGGAGAGGAAGAATGACGGTAGAGAATAATAAATACAACACAAAGTCATACATATAACATAACTATTTGAAGAGCGCATCGACGGAGGTCAAAACAAGTGAGCCCTCATGAGCGCGAGCCGACGTATTGCTTCACGAGTGGCTGCCAGCACTCGACCGAGAGCTGCATGTGTTCGCTATCGCACGACGCGAGTACGACGCGCCCGCTCTCGTCAAGCGTGCGCAATCCGATCCAGTCTTCAACATACAGCGACTGCTCGCGCATCGGCACGATCGCCCTCTCGCCCTCTCCTTCCTTCACTTCCCGCCCCAAGTCCAAGAATGGGCTCTGTGCATCATCATCCCCGTCCTCCGTCGCATACGACCCGAACCAGGCGCTCTCCTTGGGCACGACCAGGCCGTCCTGCTCGAAAAGGACGAGGACGAGCGCGTCGAGCTGCGCGAGATGCTCCGCGTATGTCGCGTTCTTGCGCGGCGCGGGCAGCTCGTTGTTGACGGACGTCAGGAAGCGGTTCGACTCGAGATACCGCGCGAGCTGGGCCGGGTCGCGGTAGTACTGCGCCTATCGACGAGACGAGAACGTGTGAACAGACGGATCGAGGAGCGGAGGCTTGACGTGCGATTTGGCGGAGGAGGAAGGAGAAAGGAGACGCGTTACCTGAACGAGGTTCTCCTGGGCCCACTCGTTGTATGCGCCGGCGCGCGCCGCCCGTCGCGCAAGATTGCAGAGCAGATCATGGGTTCGGCACGGCGGTATATCAGCTACGCCCATGTGCTGTGAACCGAAGGTGATGAGATTGCGAATTGGCGGGTCATTGTAGCGCTCGACGTATGCGCGGAGAAACTGCCCTCCTGGTGGATGGAGGGATCATTAGCGACGGCCCTGGAAGGGAACCTTTCATGCCCATTGACGACTACACACCCTGGGAGAACCCGATTGCGTCGAAGCCACCCGACAGGTGGTGCAAGTGTTTCAGTTGCTCGGCGACGAGTTCCACTTGGTCATTGACGTTCCCATACTATTTAAGAGTTGTGCGTAAGCACGGAAAATACTGAAAGGTGGTGAGTGGGGATGGGGAAAGAGCTCAGGACGCACGTAGGTGGCCCGTCGATCTTCCTTCGAGTCCGGGTCGATGTACACCGAGTGTATGAATATCCCGGGATACATCTCCTCGATGGACGACTGGAATTTGAGAATGCCGGGAGAGTCATACGAGTCGCCTGTGGGACGGGTTCGTCGACACACGGAAGCCATGGTAGGAAGCAGAGCGGTACACACCAAGCCCGTGCCAAATCACGAGAGGCCGGTGCTTAGAAGGTGCCAGCACATCCTGTGTAGGGCTTGCAAGAGTCCCGACGATTGCAGAAATGAGAACGAGCACGCTCTGGTACTTCATGATGATTGTGTGAACGATGACGACCGCCAGCCGTTCGCAGCCGTAACTTCCGGCGATCAACGACACTTCCGGTGTATGCACGCAGGCACGCTACGTTGCTGTGTGCTCTGGGGCTTCAGTTCTGGGAGGGGAGATTCAAGTCTGTCCGGTACTGTACTCCATCACTCCCTTGTCGCTTTGCATGTGCCGGCACAAGCGTCTCGCTCCGAGACTGCAGTGCTATCTCAGAATGGTAAAACTTAGTTTGTCTTCGGGCAGCCATGGGACACAACGTTCCACTTTAAAGTAGTCCCGCCTGATGCCCCGGAAGGAGTCTCTTCCGGAAACGCATTTGTGACGTGGTAGACAACGGTCAGAGGAGAATGTGGTCGCGGACGACTTCATAGCAGCGTGACTTTTGATATCGATTCGCTGGTTTCGCGAAACACTAGGGGTCGAGTGGACGGAGCGGTGACTGTATCAAGTCCACAACTGGGAAATTTGACAAACGGGGCCTCATCATGTTGTTCGATCCGTTTAACGTAAGGGCAAAATATGAGCGACAAACGACGATAAGAACTCAATCTGCCGAAATGTCGACTTCTTGTCTGCCATCGAGGCTGTTGATCCTTGATGTTTTCCCCTTGCGTTTGCTTCACAACATCTCTTACTGTCGCAACTCTTGCAGGAAGCTGAGTTGGGCACGAGGTCCTGATACTTGAGTATGAATTGAATGCATGGCGTGAGCCTTGAGGAAGGGTAGCTTTGTCCGATTTTTTGCCATTGCTTCGTCCCTTCAAGGGTGGGACAGTAACTATCCTTATCTCCGTCCAATTCTCGGCAATGAATGACCTGACCAATCGATCTACCTAAATGCGTCACTTGGCTCAAAAACAGTGGGCCTGGGTCGCACATGGAGGAGCCAACCCTTAACCTCCGCTGAGGCTGGACCAAACTGAAACTCAGGGTCGCGGGACCTGACTAGCTTTCCGGAGTATGATCGGAGCGGCCCACTGCCGCACGGTCGCCCTGGAGGTCAAGCACTAAGCACGGATGGCCTCGGAATGCCGCGAAATCTCTAACAAGACGGCGTCGCACAAGATATCCGATCTCGAGTTTCGGTGTCTGATCGTGCATCTGACCCAGGTGCGTTTGTCGTTGCGGGTGCGATCCAGAGGCACAGGTACAAGACGACAATTCGTTTCAGCCTCACAAATACCCGGCAACGGTTCGAACCTAGAGCAAGCTTTTCTTCCGGATGCCATCGCCCTCCACAAGTATACACGGCCCACCGTAGAGTACCTTGTCCCCGAGTCCGTTTGCGTGAATGTAATCTTTCACAGCGTCGTCCTCAGCTCCTGGTTGCAGCCAAAGGGCAGGTACGTTCAGCTCCTTTCGCCTGCTGGAGTAGACCGAGCGTCACCTGGCCTGGCGGTTACGAATGAAGAGATCGGAAAGGATCGACTATACTAACCTTGGGGTTCGTGATGATGCTCACTGAAGTTTCAGTGGGTGCAGGGATATCTGCCAGATCCGACACCGTTGCTACTCCTTCGAGCTTGCTTTCCTTCTACATACATGATACAAGGCACGTGTAAGCACGGATCTCGTATCGAAGGGTGACCGTGCAAACGAACAGGATGCACCGGGGTGACCGATAGGTTACGCGCGAGGTACCATTGCAAGACCTACGACATGTTCGTGAATGAACAAGCTGATCTCGCAAGGGGGAACCCGTATCATGTGCCCACTTTCGTGCCATACTTTGATTGGTCTTTCGATGCACCGACGACGGCGTAACGAGGCGAGGAAAGGAACAGTCGTTGTATCTCCGCGACAGTGCGAGCCATAGTCGGGATGGAGAGGTTGATGACGAAGCGATTTATCGAAGTGGGCCACCGAGGGCTCAAATCAAATATAACTGGTCAAACATGCGGAAAATATTAGTACGGTGACCCTCCTCTCCCCATCCGCGCGATTGCCTCGAGTAAACAAAGAGGGATACGAATGTCCTTTTGTCTCGTTTTGGAAAGCGCTTTATTCAGAGTCATGTATATACTGACTATCAGGAATAAACATAAGATAGCAGGAGAAAACAGATCCGCCCTATCTAATACGCTGTGGCCGGTGCGAGGACCTAGAAGTGTGAGGACATATACATTTACGCGCGTCCCGGCAGTGTGGGTCTCATGATATGTAGTTTGGGAAACACAGACTTACATTTTACCGGGTGTGGTGAGTGACATTGGACTGTCGGGTCGATTGGTCTCTGCAGGCTCAAAAGTTGGGGCCGTTGAGTGGTAAAAGCAGGCTCTTACTTAGTGTAGGGCATGTTCAGTTGACGAGGAATAGGGACTTTATTCGTGTTCATAATTAAGTGGTAGGGGATTACCATGGGAGTCTCCCAATTTTCGCCTGGTGTGGCATTTGGTTTAGATCGTGTTGTGCTATGGTTATACGAAGGTTAGGACGAGTGGCCCTGACTTCTGGTGGTGGTAGCGGTTCAACACGGCTGTCCATCACCTTCACCTTTCGGTGAGCTGCCCACGTGCGCTCGACATGCCCTTGACGCGTGCTTCAAGTTAACACGCGACTGGGCGCTTCCCTCTCGAGGCCCGCTTTGCTCTCACAATTCCCCCAGATCTCCTGAGGCGGCTTTTCACCTCTCAGCGCACCGCCGCCGCACCCTATAATCTCTCTGGTGCTCCCCTCCGAACGTGCACCATGTCTTGGTTGCCGTCAGCATCAACCGCGCGGCATCTTTTCTTCGGCGTTGTCATCGGCTTCTCTCTCTCCTTCGCGTCCACCTCCGTCGTCTCTGCGTACAGGAAACGCAAGGAAGCCAGCGAAACGGCGAGGGCTAATCTACGCCCCATCGAGTTGCGCGGTGACGAGATACTGGATGGAGTGACCGGCTTGATCGGTGTGTTTGTTCATCTGTCGACCCGTGTCCAATGTTTTTGGCCTGACAGAGTGCGAAGGAAACACGCCGCTAATTCGGATCAATTCGCTTAGCGATGCGTTGGGTGTCGAGATTCTTGGCAAAGCGGAGGTGCGCAGAGCTGCCCAAAAGAAAAGTGTGGTCATGTGGCGTTTGCGTCACCTCTGAAACTGGACACATTCGTAGTATCTCAACCCCGGGGGAAGCGTAAAGGACCGTGTCGCACTCAGAAGTACGTTCGGTATTATGTTCGCAAAACCCTGCCGCGCGCTGACCATTGCCCGGTGCAGTAATTGAAGACGCTGAGCGTGAAGGACTGCTACAGCCGTACACCGGTTCACGGATCTTCGAGGGTACAGTAGGATCCACTGGTATATCAATAGCCACAATTGCTCGGGCTCGGTGCGCATCTTTCTCAGAGTCCTTGGCACACTAACTAAGTTTTCAATGGCATTGACAGAGGATATGACGCTAGTGAGATCATTCTTTTTACGAGCCAACTTTGCCCCATTCCTTATCGTGTTATTTACAGCCATCGTTATGCCCGACGATATCGCCCTTGAAAAAGTGAAGGCACTGGAAGCTCTCGGTGCGAACGTCGAGAGAGTTCGACCGGCAAGCATTGTGGACAAGAAGCAGGCAAGCCTGATCTTACGTCCCCTCAAGCAGGGTCACTCACAAGTCATGCTGTTCTTGTAGTATGTTGTGAGTGCACAGGACTAGTGACCGGCTAACAGAAGCGACATCTCATGAACATCAAGAACCTAGCTCGGGAATATGCACTTCATTTTTCGGGTGCTAAATCGCCCTCGTCTCATCGAGCTCATTCACGTATCCTCAAGAAAACGGCGCGGTCGGTCTCTCTGAACGGCAACGGCAACGGTCATCACGCCTCTTTCAGTGAAGAGTCACATTCCCACGCTCGCGGCTTTTTTGCCGATCAGTTCGAGGTCAGTCCAGGTAGCTCTTGTCATCAGCAACGTATGGACGCGACATGGTGCCTTTTTGCAGAACCGTAGCAACTTTGATGCGCACTATTCTGGCACGGGTCCCGAAATTTGGCGGCAGACGAACGGCGAAATCGTTGCTTTCGTCGCTGGCGCCGGTCAGTCATGCCGTTCTCACGTCCCCGGCCTCCGTCTGAATGTGGAACTATCTCAAGGAACTGGTGGTACGATTGCAGGCACAGGCCAATTTCTCAAATCAGTGGCGGATGACATCCTCGTGGTGCTTGCGGATCCAGAAGGCAGTGGGCTTTACAACAAGGTACGTCAAGTGGCGGTGCGCTTTCACAATTGCAACCGGACGCGGCTGTGATCCAAATGGTCAGGTAAAGCACTGCGTCATGTACGACCCCAAGGAGAGCGAGGGCACCAGGCGGCGACATCAAGTTGATACCGTCGTTGAGGGCATCGGGATCAATCGCATCACGAAGAACATCGAACTCGCGCTCCCCGTGATCGATGATGCTTTTCGGTGCGCGCATCTCATTCCGTCCCTTTGGACAAATGACAGAGAAGCTGACGACAAATGACAACTCTCCTTAGGGTCACGGACGCTGAGGCGGTCAGTATGTCGCGCTTCCTGGTGCAGCGCGACGGCCTGTTTCTCGGATCCAGTAGCGCCGTGAATCTAATCGCATGCGTCAAGCTTGCGCGCAAGATGGCCTGGAGCAACGGAGAGAAGATTGTCACCGTGCTGTGAGTCCTTCCTGTCTCCCTGTTTTCAGGCCTCCGTTTCCCTGACGCCAACGACCACCGCGGGACCACGCGCGCCAAATCAATGCAGGTGCGATTCTGGCGCCCGACATCATTCCAAGGTTCGTCGTGCTCTTTTCTGATCGCGCCCAGCGTCGATGCTGGTGTTCCGAGCCGATAGTTATGGTTACCGAAACTCATAAACTCATCGACAGTTCTGGTGCGTTGGTCGCTTTCTACGGGCCCAACGATGGAGCCGGCCATTGACTCGTGCGTGTTGAATCACAGGGATGACGGATACCTTTCCAAGGCCGAGGTCCCCGTCGATGTGGGAATCGTGCAAGATTTGCTTACGCGGCCGTTCCCTCCCGTGTCGTCGATTACTAAAATATAGTATTTGCTCGCTGCCCATCCCCGATGTACAGGGCGATTACGGGAGACAGGTCGGGTCGGGCGACCTGTCTCATTCGATATCCGGCGGCATGATTGGCAACGACTACATGATCATTTATTGACGCTCGCGTGCTCAAAGTTTTTTTATTGGCTCTCAGACATGAATGACACAAGTGTGGTCCCGTCTGGTCCCGCTCTCTCCACCCCTTCACGATTCACGGATAAGCGGCGGAGATGAACGCACTTTTTTGGGGGAGGGATCCCTTTTTTGTGCATTTGTTTGTTTTTCTTTTTGGTCGTCGGGCTCATACTGAGTCACTGTGGAAACACCTGATTGACTCCTACGGACCGTTTCCTTTCCCTGCATCGTTTATATTGTGCTTGGACCTTTGTTTAGTGCTTTTTTTTTTTTTAGCCACTGTAGTAGACTCTGTCTTGTCCCATGCCCCTTCGTCTTGGACCTTCAGATAAGTACGCAATATTTACAGAGTATGTACTTTAACAGTCATTATTGGAGCGAGACAAAGTGTGTAGCGTGGACTGCGGCTGGAAGTGGTCCGTAGCCCCGGCTGGCCGGGGCCGAGGTTTGGATGGTGCAGTGCCAATGGTCCCTGCGCACACTCCTCCCTTTCTAGATTTTAATAGCAGAACAACGCAACTCGATGCGATCTCGAGGTGCGCTGCCTCCGCAGAATGCCGGTTTAGGGCACCTGCATAATGCATCCAGCACCCCATCACAAGAAACCAACTGGGGCGAGGAGGGAGGGACTTGGGTCCTTTTTTTTTTCCTGCTCTTTTTTTTTTTTTTTCTTCTTAGTGTCTGGGCGGACGCGGATAGTAGCACCGAGTCGATTGATTGAGAGCAATCGGCCCCATCCGATTCTGGTCGTCGCGCGTGACTCCTTCAGCTCCTCCCCTCCGCCATTATCGGGAGCCCCAGCTGGGGCTGCTGGGGGGGGGGGGGAAGAGGGCGGTTCCACTTGACCGACCCACCCCCTGGCCCTCCCCCCCCCCTCCCCCAAAACTGCTAATGTAAAAATAGGTGCTGCCGCCGACAGCAGCCAGCGCGGTTCGCCTATAAGGATTTATTGTGCGGCGCTTGGCCCCCGCAGACTAAAAGGACACGTCTGACGCAAGGTTCTGATCGAAATGTAATTTCGCTGCGAGCACGTAATACGCGAGATGATTCACATTTCCGTCTTCGTTTTGTCTCCTCTATATTAGCGCTTTGATGGGTGGTACAGAAAGCGGGTAAGATATGGCAAACTAAGATCACGTATGGTACTAAAGTTGGAACCCGAGAGCAAGAGACTCGGGAGAGGTCATTGCATCCACGACGGGGGAGGATGAGGATTGTGGGCAGCCTCGGGAGTAGAGAAATAAGCAATTGGTACATTCGGTGACACTGCGACTGCGCAAGCATTGAAAAATGTTCGGAGGGCCAGGGTTGTTGTTGTCCTCCTCTTGAAGGAGCTCGCTGTTCATTCCTTTCTCCATCCGTAGTGCGACGGAATCGCGTTTGAAGGCTGCTCCGCCATCCAAGAAGTGGGACTGTATCGTCCGACGCGCACGGATTGCTTATCGTCGCTGAGGTTTCACAGTTGCCACTTTTGGCCCGGAGGAACGGCGACCACGGTACGACTCTGCAGGATACTCGCAAACGAGGCGACGTCGCGCACAGGGCCTGGCCATACCAAATGGGAAAAGAAAAAAAAAAAGTTAATCACTGAGCCGTCAAGCACGAGGGAGGGAGGCACAGTGCCAAAAGGCGAAGGCAACAGAGCGGGAGCGCCAGGAGCGAAAAAAAAAAAGGTAAAAAAAAAAAAAAGGGGGGGGGGGGGGGGAGGGGTAGAAGAATGAAGAAAGGGAGAGAATATGGAAAGGGCGGGTGCAGATGTGGGTGTCTGTATGTGTATGGATTTGCGTGTATTTGTGTGGTTAGAAGAGAAAAGGACAACAAGATAACAACAAAGTTTTGAGAGAGGAATCGGGACGTACTCGCATGTTCGATCGCCACTACCGCAATTGGCAGGTGGACCGCAAGCGATCTTTCGCCCGCGACAAAAGAAGCAAGCCAACGGCTGCACTGCGCGCGTGACGCGCCGCTGTTTTGGCGCACGGCGGCCGACCACGTCCCGAGGCGTTGAATCAAGCTCGGGTGCGGCGCTGGTGGTGTGAAACGCAGTCGACGGCCGTCTAGGCCCTGGCGCTTCGAGGGGGAGCCGCTCGGCGCTACCCACGGATGGTACCGTTTGCGGAACGGAGACGGAGGGGAGATAAGCAACTTGAATGGCGGCGGACGACGTGGGAGATGACGATGCCGACGGGAGCTCGCCGACGACGTTGCCCAGGTCCTGCTGGCGTTGGGTCGGGGATGGCTGCGAGTCGCTCCAGGAGAGGGAGGTGCAGGGAGAATTCGGGGTGCTGAACATCGGTGGTGCGCGATCGTGCGCGTCGAAAAGGGGCGGCTCCCGGAGCTGCAACGCGTATGGGTGCAAGCTCTCTTGGAAATCGACGTGGGGTTGGTGCATGTTCACCAGCTGTGTTTTTCATTCCGGAAACCCCAAGTCAGCAAAGACGTGCATGCAACCGACTGACGTCAAGTCAAGGCGGTTTACCTGATGTGCCACCACTCCCTGGAACTTTTCGACGTAAGGGTAACCAGGGAAGTTCATATGGAGGTAGTAGTCGTCCACGGGCTGCCACGCAGTCGCATCGGTATAGTATGGTACGTTGCCGTCGTACCAGTAGTAGACGTTCTCCATGGCCTCATTCTGATAAAGAGGAGGATACTGGTTCCCGCGCCCGTTAAGGTGGACCTATATAAATTTGGTCAAATGGGCCCCGCTGATAGGCGTGCTGCCTGACCTCGTTTGCTTGAGACCGTGGCACTCTGTACAGCTCGAAGTGTGGGTTTGCCTGCATGGTGAAGAACTCAGGTCGAGGGTGACTTGAAATGAACAGGACCGACCGGGGGCACAAGGCTTGGTATTTGAAGCGTAAAAGTGGGGTTGGTGGTCTCCCGTACCTGTCAACGTTCGCGGAGTTTACAGGGCGAGATCAGAGCTGTAACCACGACTGGGAAAATCGATTCGAGCTTAGGGCAGAGATCTCAATGACCCAGATTGCGAGAGCGGCCTGCGTCACACGCGATCTCATTCTGGCAACCAGAGGGCGGGTAGAGAGGCGCACCAGGAACGTAAGTTTCAGAGGGAAAAGTCCCAAAAAATAAGGCCCAGACGAGTGACAGACAGGCGGGACCGCCGACCGCCAACTCCGTCCATCCCGCGCTGCAGCCATGTGGGTCTCTGGTGCCGCTCGCGAGGGTGCTCTATGAACGTGAATATCCTGCACGGTACGGGTACGATGCGGCAATCTTCAGCTTTTGAAGTGCGCTCCAAGGTAAGGCGCAGGCCACGGCTATAACGGATGATCGATGGTCATTATAAATGGCTCCACCTTGACTTGCTTGACGTTGCTAGTTTCAATTTCAAAACTTGCGTTTGCTCCCATATTCTCTTGTGTCATGTCGGGAGCATTTTGCTGTCGTTCGGCCAATGCTTTGCACAGCATGCCACGGATAAACATAAGCGTTTAGATGAATCGTTTCTGACGCTTCGTCGGTTCCTCCAACCGTGCTTTGACCGCAGTGTGTCGAAATTCCCCCCAAACAAAAACCGAATCTCACGGATCTGGATCAGAAGTCGACGCCTCTTCCCCCTGTCCCAAGGTCCGTCCAAGCTCTCAATCACATTGTCAGGGGCCACGGATGTTGTAGAGACCTGTCAATCGTGAAAGGCTCATTGGAGGAACGGTTCTTCGGCCGGGCATTGACCGAGATTTGGCTAACCTTGCTTGAGTTGGGTTAATGTTGAAAAGCCACTAACCGAAAGGGCCAATTCCGTATAGCATTCTTCATCGCGCCTGCTATAAAAGGAAACGGAGGTGAGCTTCAGGCCTTCAACGTTCACCACCTCTTCGGCTTACGATCAGTCCTCAGCCACACTCCCTACCCCAACAGTCATCCTCTGAATTCTGCTGCCGCTCTCTCCGGTAGAGTGGCGCATTCCGCCGAGCAGGGTGACTCTGCTGTTGGATTGATTGACTTGACTTGCGTGCATTCTTTCTCATCTGGCCGAAATAAGTGAACCCACAAACCTACCGCCGGAAACGGCGGAAACGAGCGGCTTCATTACAGGGCAGGCTCTTCGCTTCCCCTCCCCTTCGAAAATCGAGATGAAAATATGCGTTTCCAAGTCGCTTCTCGCAAACTTAACTAAACCATTTTTCAAGTCCGACGCTAATTAGAGAATCACCTCCTGAGCAACCCTCGTTTTCTAGGCACAGCACAGGAAAACAGTATGAGAGAGAGAAGGAATATCGGGGCTGGGCATCACCGTCGGCCGGGAGCTCAGCTTCCCTCTTTATCAGCCCTCCCTTTGCCACTTTATCTTCCTTTTGTGGGGACGGACACACATCAATTTGATGGCATACCCGGTGCCGTGAGGGAACAACTTAGAACCGAACACTCAGGCTAGTACTCAACGGTCGTGGTGTACGCGACAGGCGCCGTGGACGGTGTGGGCGGGTTGATTGCATTTCACAGGACATTTCCCTCGGTGATACAACCGAATGCCGAGGCGCTGACTAGTGGGAACGAATGATTCCTCATCCGTCGGGCAGCCGTTGTGTCGTCCTCTGCCCCAAGGCACCGTCCCCTGCGACGACAAACCCCCCTTGTCCGAGAGAGAGGGGACGGCGGGCGAAAGTTATGGTGCGGTTGCGGATCCCATGATGCACGATGATGCATGACGGAAAAAGCGCATGCGACGTGCTCTCGGAGGCGCGGAAATGCGGCACGCACCAGGACCGCCAGGGTTGGCGCCTCGTTGCAGCCTCGAACTCTCTTTTGTTTCTTTTGGGTAGCGGTTTGTCCGCCACGGAGCTGGTCACGGAGCTGGGGAAAGCGCGCGGAGGGTCGTCTGACCGATCTCGACCACGATCTCAGAGACGGCGGGAGGGGGTGCAGCAGCGGCGTCGTGGCAGGTTAGGGGGGAGGGGGAGAGAAAGGTTATTTTGGCAGGTAAGGAATAGTCTGTGAGGTTCTTCGAAAGCCTGTGTGAAATTTGGACGCGACGGCGCCCGTGCGCGAACCTCGCATTCGTCGTCGTCGAACTCGGCTTAAGGATGTTTGTCACATCACCATGATGTTGGGCAACGTTTATTATCTCTCCTCTCCTGCTGTCCTGTCATATATAGTTGAATCCAATCAATGACGGTGCATGTGCCACACGCATCACGATCATGATGGTGCACTGCGTCGCTCGGTGCCTACCAGGCCGGACATGCGTGTGTGTGGCAGCTTGGTAGACGCTCTTTAAAGTTGACTCGTGAAGTGCACGCAGCCTGAGGTGTACCTCCTTCATGCGTTCACTGGCCAGAGGTCCTGCCTGCCTGATCCTTCCCACCAGGTTGCCATTGGCAAGTCGAGGGCAGCGCTGGGAAAACGGGGCAGAACCTCTGAAGAAAGAAGAAAGAATCTTTACGTGCTGAATCCAACGAGACGTTTTATTGAATCGCACGACCGAGTCCATTCTGTGATGAAGACACACCAATTGCAGCGTTCGGCTCGAGCGCATGGTGCCAAAGGCTGTTGGCAACTGACCACACGAGGTTTCATCATCACCGAGTCGCGCGGATGGAGCCTCCATTAATGACTTGGACCCACCACTCGCAATATCCCGATGCCAACTCCTGCCGCGTGGCTATGCGCTAGCAGACCCTGTAAATCATCTTGTACCTTGGAGAGGATTCGCACGGTCGGATCTACTTCAGGGGTTAATCCGTTGGCAAAACCTCTGAATTGCCACGCCGGAAAATCAATCAAGCGCTGATACTGGTCACGGTCCACATAAAGCAACAAGGTAAACCAAAAAGAAGTAACCAAGACGGAGCCAAAGGATAAGATATATGCACTGAGATATGGGGGGTTCATGGAGAGCGGCTAACTGCGGAAATCAGAGCCGAGGGGAGGCAGAGTCTCTGTCCTCGGCAGAGGACAGGTCGCCATCGCTATTCTGCGCAGCCCACTCAACCTCGATGCCTTGCTTGAGCGCCGCAATCTTTGCACCGTGTCGGCGAAGATATGAGACAACTTCACGTGCACTACGCCATCCAATGGGCGCGGGCGGTGATTCAACCGAGCCGCTCGTATCCGAGGTGCCTCCAGGGTATTCCACACCCCCGTAAACGCGCGCCAGATGGACGGAGGCATATACGCGCTTGTCCGGGGGGCCGGCCTCTAACTGGGCTATGCATGAAGCGAGGAGACGAGCGGCCTCAGCACGAGCGCGCAGGATATGTCGCATCACCCGCCCTGACCGCGGGCGGCGGGCGCGATATGGCTGGGGTGGTGATGCAGGCGGCTCCGCTGTAACGCCACCGATGGCGGTTCCGTTCTTCCCTGTGACCCACTCGTTCGTCGGGGGGGTGTGAATAGCTGTGTACTGTGCCAGGGCCGTCAATGAATATTCCCACGTCTTTGGCGCCCAAACACCGATGAGCACTCGCCACGCAGCAGCAATGCGCTTCATGCTTGAAAAAGGGAAGGAAATCAGGAGAAAGGGAGATGGACTCGCGAAGAGAAACGCACTGCTCATAATTATCTAAGATGTCCCGGGTCAGTTAGATATTAAGGGAATTGCGTGATCGAATTACTTACCGTTGATAAGCTTGTTATGATATGCCGCGAATAACCAGACAAGTGTGGCGGAAAGGATAGCGCCAATTGGAGTAAACCATAAAAATGCCCACATTACCAGAAATGCGGCAGGGTAGATCAACATGAGGAGAAACATCGCGAAAATGACCTTATTTTGAGCCAGCGTCTCTTCCTCATCCATCGCGAGTCTTGCCCCCAGCTGCCCCATGACATAGGCAGGGAAATGGACAATCAAGGGTAAAATGAAAAAGGGTAGACGGATGAGAATGGCAAGGCTGCCTCGAATCAGTACGAGGAGCGTAGACAGTCGACTGGGGAGAGCGACGGGTTGATGGGGATCCAGCGTCCAGGGAAGCGGAAGCGAGGAGAGGACGGAATTGGTTAGTTGCACAGACTGTAAGAGTGAATAATATTCTAGAAGGGAGCGCCGCACGGCTTGGAAGTCCGGAGTAGCTTCCGGAGTCGAGAAAAGGTCGACAAGCCTGACGAACAGGTCAATAGGAGCATCGACCTCGACGGACTAGACATACGTCTGAGAGATGTTAACATATTCATCACGGTCGAGGGACTCCTGGTCTTCCCAGAGGAGATCTCTTGCCATGCGGGCTGCGTAGAGCGTATCCCTAATTCAAAAGAGATGAGAAAAGAGCATCTTTCGCGTGATTACTGACCAGTTGGGGGCGTTGATTGTCAATTCCACAAGGCGTGTCTCGACGGTGCGCGTGAGAAGCTTTACAGCAGCACGCCGTGAACTTTCATCAGCTTCTAGAGTATGATCGAGGTACTGCGTCGTGATTATGGGGCTGCCGAATCTAGGGTATGGACGAATTAGTCGGCATACGGGATTGACTTGGTAAACAAACCGACTCCATGATAACCTATCACATTGCAGCGTTGGGATGCTCTGCATAGTTCGACAAAGACGCCAAAGGGACGTACGTAGCTTCTATATTTCGACTTGTTCGTGTAAACAATGGCACAAGGCACGATCACGAGAGGCTCCTGTGGCGCAAGCTGTGGATTTTCTCTAACCCATTTACAGTACTCGAGTGCCGCCCACGCTGCACCTTCTTTGACTTGCATTATGCGCGGCTCAGTGTAGCTGGTGCCCTCAGGGAAGAGTGCCACCGCGTTGCCGTGACTGAGGGCTTCGACTGTACCACGGAAGAGGGCCTGGCGGTCCTTGCTCTTACGGTCTACGGGTATATTTCCGGTACTGTAGAGGACTTTACGCAGCACAGGATTCACGAAGAGACTCGCTGGATTGACTTGTCAATATATTACTCGGGAGGAGACAGGCAAGTCGGACCTTTGCTCCAATAATGTAATATTCGCTGATGAGGGAATGCCGAAGCTTGGGGACATCAATTAGGGCGATGACAACAAAACGTGAATACGGACAAAGAATGGCAGGGTCGAGCATCATGTTATGGTGAGTGGCAGCCCTGAACCGAGCCATCAGTTAACAATCAAGACACCCAGGGACAACAATGGCATTTTAGACAACCCTGTGCGGGTGAGGCGGTTGTCGATGAAGAAACATACACGATAATAGGCCCGTTTGCTGGCACATTCTCACCACCGATGACGCGCACCTCGGTGAAGAAGGAATATACCGCCCACGAGGCAATACGTCGAATGATTTTGTGTGAAATGTAGTCCGTATCCATGAATGAGAACGCGTTTTGAATGTTGCCGGAGCGACAAGGCTCGTCAAAAGGGAGGAATGCAATGCAGGCCGACGACGACTAAAGAAGGGTACGAGGGGAACCGAGCTCAAAGCCAGGAGGCGCAGGAGTTAATTTCCTTTTGTGGCCAGTGGTTGCCGGACCGGTGGATTCCGGGAGATGTGAGTGTCTCGGTTGGTGGGTTTGATTGATGGACGACAACTAGTGACTCACCCTCTGCCTCTACAATGCACAGCGTCTACTCCAGAGTCAACAATGTCTCTGCCACACTGTCTACCATCGTGATGGTTCTTCTTTCTGCCATCGCCATATCCTCCTTCGTGTTCGCGCCCCATCCAACTGGTTCCATCGAGGTGACTTCTGTCAAAGTGTGAGCAGATGACATACTTTTCTCGCCCAGTGATACGACACAGGTGGCCTGGGAACCAGGAAACCGCTCTGCCATGCCCCACCCGTTAACTTGCTGGAGGACAAATAGTGGACTACAACTGGCCGTAGCGTGGCATGGGTCAAGGGTTCTGGAATTTTTCGTTTTCGTCCCCTATCTTTTTGATCTCGATTGATGCCCACCTCGAGGCTCGTGAATTTCCGTTCTGACAACCAACTTGCCCACCTCGACAGGTTCGCAGGCGAGGCGCGTCGATACCCGCACCGTCGGCAAGAACATGCCTTTGTCACATTTAATCTAACAGCTGGTGCGTTCCCGTGAGCATACATGTCTCAGCCGAGTCTCAATCAAGCTTTATTGATGGCCCACGCCCGTGATGCGACGTCTGATAACATTTCATTCCACTCAAAATCCAGACCTTTCCACTTTATTCAACTGGAACACGAAGCAGCTCTTCCTTTACTTGGAAGCAGAGTACAACAACGCCAAGGGGGTAAGTCCGTGCCGCGTTCCGAGGATCCGTTATGGTTGTGGCGGGCGCCTTTGAATCTATCTATCTTGTTGGGGAACATGCTTGCAGCCCGTCATGCTTGCTGATCACGGCAAACAACTTACCTCTTTCCCTGAGCGATAACATGAACCAAGCATACGCACACCATACGTGGTTGTACTATGGGGGAGCATTGTTCTATGAGCTTGTGTGGCGTGCGTGTGCGTTGGTTAATGTGGTTGCCCAGGGTATGGCTCTGGTGCTTGTTATGCCCGCTTCATTGGGACATTGGTTGCGCCAACACGCCCCACAAGAGAGGCGACCGACGCCACACGGTGTCGAGATTTTTTTAAACTTCCTTTTTTATTTCTTTTTCAGTTCAGCCCCTAATTTCCAATGCTTCTTTCACAGGTTAGGAATGAAGTTATATTCTGGGATCGCATCGTGCGGAGAAAGGAGGACGCAGTCATTGCGGTTTCCGGCAAGAACAAGTACCCCTTCCGTGAGGTGTCCGCGAAGTTCAAGTACGTTGCTTCTCCATCCCGTTCTCTCGTAGCGCCGCTTCCATGTGCTCCGTTATATCGTGATCGTTGCTGATACTGACATGCGGTCTTGCAGAGGTTCCACGCCTGCCAACTACACCCTTAAGTACAATCTCATGCCGTTCGTAGGCATCCTGACGTACGGGGAGGCAGCCCGCGTGACGGGACCAATCGAGTTTCCCTTGGCACGGGACCGCGTAGAATAGACGCACGTTTCTCATTTGTCGGTTCATCTCGGCGTAATAAAACCTCGGAACGCGGCGCCTGCCTACCCTGTCTTTTTCTTTTTTGGTATACCAGCAGCAGAGTGGCGCCTTTGCTGGGAAGAGTCGGGTAATGAAGGCTACCGAGGCTTGATTCCAACTTCAAGACTTGACAAGACAGTTACTAGTCGTTCACCTTGCCCGCAGCCAATGAGGTACCACCAACTGGGTTGCTGTTACAGAACATGTGACTGAGAATAAATAATGTCAGTGTTCCAATTAACGGGATCAGAATCTCGCCACGCCACAACTCCGTTGGCAATATCCCTCATTTGTGTGGCACCGTTAGCACCAAATATACAATGGATCTTGAGACACACACACACATCCATTCACTGGTTGTGAAGTCTATGAATGGCAAAACTGTAACATTTTGAAAACAAAATTTATTATTTTGATACAAATTTGTAGTGAACAATATGTGAAATTTCATTTTAGATTTTGTTACAATAGATTCCTGTTACAAAATGATGAAATTAGTAAATAGTATTGACAAGATTTTAGAACATACATTATGTTGCAAAAATTGTAAATTATTATTTTAAGATTTTATGTGAAACACAATTGTGAAAAAATTGAAACTGCAAAATTTGGGTTTATGCTGCATGGAAAATACCCTTTTGTGACTGACAAAAGTGTAACATTTTGAATGACAAAAGTCAATGTTATGTTACAATTTTTCAGGGGAAAAATTGTTGCCAGGGGAGGTTTGTAAGCTTGCAGGCAAACCATGCCAATGGTATAGAGAAGGAGTTTGTTATACTGTTACTCCATCATTTTGTAACAAAAATTTTATATAACAAAATATAAACTAAATTTTAAGATTCTTCCTCTGAAAAAATTGTAATATAACATTGACTGTTGTTATTCAAAATGTTACACTTTTGTCAGTCACAAAATATTTTCCACCCAGCATGAACCTAAATTTTGCAGTTTCAACTTTTTAACAATTTTGTTTCATACAAAATCTTAAACTAATAATTTACAATTTTTGTAGCATAATGTGTGCTCTAAAATCTTGTCAATACTATTTACTAATTTCAACATTTTGTAATAGGAATCTATTGTAACAAAATCTAAAATGAAATTTCACAAATTGTTTCCTACAAATTTAGTATCAAAATAATAAATTTTGTTATTCAAAATGTTACAGTATTGTAATTCACATAAGTTGATTTTCCAACTTGTGATTGTGACTAACTGATTGTCAAACTTCCCTGTACCTCAGTCTCAAATTGAAATTGTTCTGTCATTAAGGACATCTCAGCTATGTATTATATCAAGCCACAACTTTGACTCTGTTGTAAGGACAGACTTACTGCTGCCACACCTGAGCATATTCTAGCTTCACATCCTCAAGTCTTGCATACCTCCTTTCTCACCCCTCCACTTTGCATCTCATCTCCTTGTCAGGTTTTAACTTTTTGCAGTGGGTTGGAAAGGTGATTGTGTCAGCAAGAGAATTGGGGCTTCAATCACACATTAACAGACAAAAATTTACTTATATAATCAAGTTAATAATAAGATAATTACTTACCCTTTTCCCCTTCCAAAATGAAAAAGAAATGTTATCATGTTTCTGATTAACTGGCACACCATCTGCCCCATCCACCCATTCTGGCCTGAGTGCCCCTTTTGCCACCCAATGTTTGAAGTTCAAAAATGCCCCTGGATGCCCCTTCAGAGATCACTACAGTGCCAGAGCCAGTTGCATAGACAGAAGCAGAAGGAGCAGCAGCACTACTTGAGCCAGAGCCAGAGCCAGAGGCAAGCAAAGTTGGCCTTATGATAATCTGCAAGTTATATTTATTACAAATGTCCATTTTCTGATGGAGTTGACTTACAGGAGGAGGGAAAGAAAGGGAGGTTACAGGAGTCCAAGCATGATGCTGTGGAGGAGCAGGAAGTGGTTGAAGGGCAGCCAATTGGGCAGCCAAATGGGCTGGTAAGTGATAATACACTTGTCCTTGAAATTGGACAGGATGCCTGGCAGGGGTCCTATGCCCTTTAGGACTACCTAAGGTATGACTAGCATGCTCAACTTGATGTGCAGCATCATGAGATTGTTGGGGAGATGTGGGAGGAGTGTGAGACATGGTTTGAGGCTAACAGATAATAGAACATGTGGAAAAACATGTTCTAAAAACATCCAGCTGTCAAAAAGGGGAGGGACTCACTTTGCAGATTGCTATTTGAGTGTTCAGCAGGGGGGGGAGGGTGGTTGGAGGCAAGGCAACAACTTGCACAGTCCAGCTGAGGTTGAAATTGTGTTCAAGCCCCTGAGCCCCTGAGTGCCACACTCATGAGTGACAGTGTGGGGCTGAGTGGATACCCACTCATTTCTGCCCTTGTTCTTGTTCTTGTTCTCAATTCTTGTTCTCCACACTGTTAAGTTCCCTCCTATTGTCTCTGATTTTTGTGTTGCACATTGTGACATCTCTCTATACAGTGCATTTATATCTATGTCCTCCACTGAGAGGACACTGCTCACATCCTCATCTGCCACTTTCACATCTACACCCCATGCTTGGTCAGAACATCCTGACTTTGACATAGACAGTCAGGTTGGCCACTGGAGTGCAGAGCATCCTTGAAAATTCCTCATGCGGCATGCAGCAATGAATGCTGCCACAATTGCAGAGGCACAAGAGCACCAGCATCAGCCACTTAACACCCTTCTACATGAATATGCTGAGTGACCACAGCTTGCTTACCAGAGTGCAGGACCTCCTAAAAACTCCCTCGGATGGTGTGCAGCAATACATGCTGCCATGATCACATGGACAGCATGGCACCTGGATCAGGCAGTGCACATTCTCATACACAAATCAGTCAATGAACATCAGCATGCCTGCCAGAGTGCAGGATGTCATGAAGAAACCTTCACTCTAGCCACAATCCTTGCAGATGCAGCTTGGCACCTGCAGAAGGCAGTCAGCATTCTTCTACATGAGTTGGCCAACCAACCTCAGGTTGCCTACCAGACTGCACAATGTGGTCCTCCACAGTGACTATTTGGCACACCTCAAATGGGTCAAGGACAAGCACTCTGACAAAACCCTTACCAGAACATTTAAGTTCATCCACCACATCAGGTGTGGTGACACTGGTGACAATTATCCTTTCTTCTCAAGAGGAAGGATGAGGGAAAGTGCCAATTCTGGAAAGAGGGAAGGTCTAGTAAGTGCCTGCCATGTATTTTGTCAATTGCTAACCTAATAAATTGCAAGGTAGATGATATTCAGGATTTGTTGCCCAATGACAGCTAAGACTGATTTATCTTGCTCCAGAATGTAAGCCACATAGCATGGGAAATGGAAGATGACAATATCAGGCATGGACAAAGACAGCTGAGTATATGGGTATCAAAACAATGAACCTGTCTCCCAACAGTGCAGAGCATCAGCATCACTAAGGGAAAGTGCCATCATATTTATGATGATCTGTATGCTGGGGGCAAACAATTAGGCAAGCATGCCAAGCCTCATGCAATATCTGCCACTGTGAGTTGCATACTTTTCATGGTGGGTTAAATTACCATAAAAGGTGATTGTGTTGGCAAGAGAATTGGTCGCATCAATCATGCATTCAAATGACACAAGTTTAATTTTATGCCAAAGGCATGGCTTGCAAGTTGCTATAAAGTGCTGGAGGATACTTGTGTATTTAAAATGATACAAAAAAAGATTTTGTATTGTAAGGAACAGCAGCAGTTGAGGCCATTAGAATAGGCAGTGGTGTGAGTCTGAAAGGACCTGGTGCAAGGGAGGTGGTGGCATTAGAGGGAGGAGGGTTCTGAGGGAGGGATGATGGTTCTCCAAGGGCATGTGTGCATGCATTTGCAGTAGCAGATGTTGCATCAGGCTTGGCATGCTTGCCCTGACCATTTGCCCCTAAAATATGGATCACTGTGAACATGGTGGTGCTTTCCCTTAGTGACACCAATGCTTTGTGCTATTAGTCCCTATGATGCATCAGGGAGACTGGTCCATCATTTTGGGCCCTATTTGACACCCATACACTTGGCTGTCTCTGTCCATGTTTTCTGATTGGGCACAATCACTTCCTTATCAAGTAAGACCTTGGAACCATAAATTATATTGGTTGTGGCTGCCAAACTGTATTTGGTGGCCCATGGGGCCTCAATGATCTCTACTGTTTGATTAACAATTCAAGCCTGGATGTGAGATCATGCAATAATGATATGATCTCCTGTGAGAGAGATATTATGAGTCACACTGATACCAATGAAGCCATTCCCAAGGTGGCAGAATGCCTCTATTTGGAAAGGGGTCTAGATACATAACACATATGCATCCTCCTATTGAGATGGGGCACCATGCAGCCTGTCTTTGTAAAAGACATTCATATTTTCATTTGTAAATCTGTCCAACCAGAGCCTGGTGGAGATAGCATCCTCTGGATGTAGCCTGATAATATCATCTTCCATTTCCTGGGCCATGCAGCTTACATCCCAGAGTGAGATGAATTGGTCTCAGTTGCCATCAGGTGATGAATCCTGAATATCATGTACCTTTCCATTATTAATTCAGCAAATAAAAATAAATTCAATGCAGGCACTTACTATTTCTCATGGATCAACCTTCCTTGACAGCATGAATCTAATTTTATCATGTGCTATGCATGATGTTTGTGTGTAAGTGAGATTAGCAATTTCAATTTCATGGTCATGCCCACTTGCATATTGTCCAAGAATGGTAGGCATGTCCACATAAGATTTGATGACTATTCAGCAATGGCATGCCAATCAATTGGTAATGTGATAGCATTTCTTTTTTTTCTGTAGAGGAAAAAGGTAAGGAGTTATCTTATTATTAACTTGCTTATATAACTAAATTATATCTATTAACATGTGATTGAAGTCCTGATTCTCTTGCTGACACAATCACCTTTTATAATAATTCAACCCACTGTGAAAAGTCAAAGACTGCCACTGTGAATGCACACATGCATGTCCTTGGGGAACTGTTGTCTCAAACCCCCCTCCCTCCATTTCCTTTGATGCCACCACCTCCCTTGCACCAGGTCCCTTTGGACTTGCACTGCTGCCTATTCTAGCAGCCTCATTTGCTGCTGTTCCCTCCACACACAATAGAAAATCTTTTTTTGTATCTTTGTAATTTATTTGTATACCTAATAAAGAACTGATCAAATAAGTGATTGAGAAAATAATTTGGTGTCATTTGAATGTGTGATTGAAGCACCAATTGTCTTGCTGACACAATCACCTTTTAAAGTAATCCACACTGGTTGGGAAGTCAACTTACTTATGTGAATGACAAAACTGTATCATTTTGAATAACAAAATTTATTATGTTGATACAGATTTGTAGTGAACAATATGTAAAAATTCATTTTAAGTTTTGTTACGATAGATTCCTGTAACAAAATGATGAAATAAGTAAATAGTATTGACAAGATTTTAGAACATACATTGTGTTGCAAAAATTGTAAATTATTTTTTATTTTAAGATTTTGTGCAAAACAAAATTGTGAAATTTTTGAAACTGTAAAATTTGGGTTTATGCACAGGGTGGACAATACCCTTTTGTGACTGACAAAAGCATAACATTTTGAATAACAAAAGCCAATCTTATGTTACAAAATTTCAGGGGAAAAAATGTTCAAATTTAGTTTATATTTTGCTATATAAAATTCTTTTGACAAAATGATGAAACAAAATTATGAAAATTGTTGCCAAGGGAGGTTTATAAGCTTGCAGGCAAACCATCTAGGGAAGGAGGTTTGTTATACTATTACTTCATTATCTTGTAACAAGAATTTTATATAACAAAATATAAACTACATTTCAAGATTTTTTCTCCTGAAATATCATAACATAACATTGACTTTTGTTATTCAAAATGTTACACTTTTGTCAGTCACAAAAGGTTATTTTCCACCTAGTGCATAAACCCAAATTTTGCAGTTTTAAAAATTTCACAATTTTGTTTTGCACAAAATCTTAAAATAAAAATAATTTACAAGTTTTTCAACACAATGTATGTTATAAAATCTTGTCAATACTATTTACTTATTTCATCATTTTGTAACAGGAATCTATAAAATCTTAGATTAATTTAATTTACAATTTTTATAACATAATGTAAGGTCTAAAATCTTGTCAATACTATTAACTTATTTAATCATTTTGTAACAGGAATCTATTATAACAAAATCTAAAATGAAATTTCACAATTTGTTTGCTACAAATTTGTATCAAAATTATAAATTTTGTTTTTCAAAATGTTACAGCTTTCTTATAAGTTGATTTCCCAACCAGTGCCAACCCACCACAAAAAGTACACAACTCTCCCCCAGTGTCACCCAGCTGATGTTGTGTCTGATGGGGTGCAGTTCAGATGAATGATTAACTCATCACTGCTGACTCTATTATTGGCCTCCATTGTGCAAGAAGTGGGGGCATCCAATGTTTTCTAGTGAAGCCACAGTAAGTGGTAAGAAGCATGTTGAGGATAATCTTTGTATGTTAATAGTAACTTCATGATCAAGGGAGATGAAGTTATTCTGGGTAGTTGAAACAGTCAGACTGTTGTAGAACAGACTCATCACTGCATTCCACATTACTATACAGGACTAGGTTAGATTTTGACACTTGCAAGCATGATTGGTGTCAAATAAGTGTGGATGATTGATTGACAATAGTGGATGGGTATGATATGTCAATACAGCAAAAATTAGAGTGCCTATGATGAGATATGTGTAGTGGAAGAGCAACCATATCTACACAGTTTTCATTTCCATGCTTGGTTTCTAATTGGGAATGCAGTAATAAATGATTATTAAATGATTACGGAAGGTAGACTCAAATGCCCAAGGACGGTTGCATTAGCACGCGATGGGCACGCTGCGCCGAATGGGAGTCGCCCCAGTGGAGAGGTAGCACAGCAAGGGAAAAGAAAGGAGTCGCGCTTACCCCGTAAACGACAAGAAGCGTCCAAGGAGATGGGATGGGGCCAAAGGCGTAAAGGGCAACTGAGTAGCCCCGGAACCGTGTCCGGTCGTTTTTCCCAGCTCGCCTCATGGCTGCCACCACTTTGGGGCTCGTCAGGGGCTCCGCGAGAGCTCCTCTCAACCATTTTCAGAAACGAATTCGACTCCACTTGTTGAGCACGGCACTGTCGAGCCGTTGGAGAGGACTTGAAAATCGGAAGCTCGGGCGGCCTCCGACACTTTGGACCCAGTTCACGCTATGCCTATCGCAAACGCGGGCGTATACCCATACCCACGCCTCCGCCTCCGTTGATCCCTTACACACTGAATTCTCGGGAACTTTTTGCTCTTTGTAGCAGCAGCTTCCAAATAGAACGGAGGAGGAGAAGATCGGTCGTCCCACCCAGTGCTACATAGGAGGCACCCTCAGACTCCCAGCCGCTGTTTACAATCTGGAAATGGCCGGGACACCCTTTATTAGGGGCATTTTTTTTTTCGGTTTTAGCACCTCCACCCAGGAAGTGTTGTCATCAGCTGACTCTCGTCCTGCCAAATTGCATTTTTTGAATTTCAAACCTCGAAAATAAATCCGACCCACGTTGCCTCCTGCTGGATAGCGTCACGTTGATGAGTAAACTTGTCCCAGGCGGGTGTTGACACGAATAATGGTAAAAAAGAATAGAAAATAAAATAAAACAAATGCTTGGCTCAGTCGATGCATTGCCCCTTTAGGGGGTTGTATGTTATTATGGCCGAGGAGAAGACAATAGAGACACCAGCTCGCTGCCTGCCTGCCTGCAGAACGCGTTTGTAATCCCATCCTCGTCAAGCGCGCTCAACGAAGCCTTGTTGTTTTTGAATCAAGGAAGGTTTTGCGACGCCAAAAAAGCCCTCGGTATATCAACGTCTGAAACGTTAGGACGGCGTTTTGATATTGAAGAAGTGCTTCATCCCCCTCGCCAACCACCGGCCGTCGGTGCGCTGCGCCACACTCGCGTGCTGTGCGTATGTAAGTCAATTATTGCCAAATCGCGGCAGAACGGTTTGGGCTGGCTGGCGAGCAGAAAGCCTCTGGGATCGCCCAGCTCGCTGGCCAGGAACGGGGAGGCGTGACGGATGCGGGTTAGGCGTGCGTGCGGTTCTCGCGACCCCGACGGAGGGAAGTGACCCGGCGCTTCACAAGGTTGGCTATCTCCCTTCCGCCAGGCCAGGTGGGCCCCATACCCCCCACCCCTCCACGTACAGCGTTTAGATCAGGGACCACGCGCCGCCGCAGTATTTAAATAAGCACACGGTCCACATCGCGGGAATCTCATTTTTGACCCGCCGTGCTTTTGATCGATATCTCCCGCATCTCCACGCAAAGCAAGCTCCTTCTTTCCTGCTGCCCGGCCAGGGACGCCACCCCCCGCGAAGTGGGCCCTCCCAGTCGGCGCGCGCTTTGCTTCCGTTCAGGGATCATGGAACACTTGCTTCCGCAGCCACCCCACACCTCCTACTACGACCCCTGGTCGCCTTACCATGATCACGTCCTGGATTACGCCGCGGGGGACTTGCACACAGCGGCCCATCACGCGAGTGAAGAGAGCTACCAGGTGCGTTACCTCCCGGCAAATCTGCCAGTGATGCTCACCCCTTCCTTTCGCTGCTGCGCCATCGCAGAACCTGCAGTACGCACACTTCAATCACCAGAGTTATGCCATCGCCCCGCATGGGGGCTCCTCGCATCAATCTCCTCTCGTCATTCCTGACGCGTCCATGTTGTACTGGCAGACGGCACAGCTGCCTACCACCGCCTGCGGTCCTCCTCTATCGACGGGGCTTCCAGAGGAGTCCATGTACTACACCCAAACCACCTCGTGTTACAGCGATGGGCAAAGTCTCTCCTCTACCGAACACCGTCACGCGGCCGCAGACGGCAACTTTCATCAGCCTGCTCTCACCAGCGCCGGCGCCACCTACGGCCCCTCCAGCCTGACCTACACGGCAACGGACCGCACCCTCATCGCGCCCGAGAGCTCGCCGACGCTTCCTGCGCTCGCCCCGTACCTGCCCATTGCCCAAGACCAGGGTGAAAATGGGCATAACCACGTGCCACAGGATGCGACGGGGCATCCCGCGTTGTACGAGGTGAGTGCCCACCAACGCCCTGCGGACGATGGCGCCAGGTCCTCAAGCAAGGCTTCGCGCCAGGGAAATTCCACGTTCAGGTCCGCAGATCCTAGCAATTACGCCCAAGCCCGGCTATACGATAAACACGCGTTCGCCGCGGCAGGCTCCGCATCGCGCCACTACGCGGCCGTATCCATAAAGGAGGAGGACCACCAGCAACAGCAGGCCGCGTACATGCCGCCGTCTGCCCCGGCTCCAGACGCGCACGGCCCGTACGTTGCTGCGCCAGCGCCCGTGCCCGTGCCTTCGCCTCCGAAAGTCAAGTCCGAGTCGCCGGCCCGGCTTCCTCGCGCCAGGTCGCCGATGGGTCACCTACCGTATCCAGAAGACCTCGCCAACGCCAACGCCAGCGCCAGGGCCGACGATCGGCGCGGGCACTCGTCCGTATTCAGCGCCGCGGGAGGCGACCCGTCGCCCTCCCCCGCGTCGACGCCGGCGCCTTTGAGCCCCGTCTTGCAGACACTGACCTTCATCAGGTACCCAGAAACCGAGCCCCGGTATCACCGAGATGGCCGCGGGGCCGGCGGAGCAGAGTCGGACGAGTTCGGAGATGACGAAGACGGGGTGTTCTCGCCCTCGCGGCGCGGAAGGCGTGGGAGAAAGGAGCCCAAAAAAGACCCGTTCCTCGCGTGCTTCTTCTGCAGGGGTCGCAAGATAGCCTGCCATCCCAAGAATGAAGGTGGTGAGGACAGAACATGCACGTGAGTACTGGTAGACCCTTTGTCCCGGCCGTAGTCATGTCTGTGGAGCTGGAGGTGCGCCCGCCCAGGTGGGGAAAGGTGGAAAAGAGCGGGGAAAGGGGGGTTGGGGTATGGGTGGGGTATATCCGCTAGGCGAAGAGCGTGCCTTTTAAATGGCCGTTGCTGCCTGGGAGAGCCCTTCCACCCGTGGAAGAGGGCGTGGGCCAGCTTTATACCCTGTTGCTGCCAGAGCGGACCAGAGCGGAGCTCATATGGGACTGGCGTTGGGCCCTGACGCTCACATCCCTTATCTTCTTTTGATCTCTCCGTTGCCTTTTTTCCGTGCTGATCTTTCTTTCTGTCATATCCGGTCATTCGTTCCTTCTCTCACTCGCCTCGTTTCCCTGCTTCCTGCTCGCCATCCCACCGTTCCCTTCTCCGTACCCACACTGCTGCCCCTCCTTTACCCCCCCTCCCCCCCCCCCTCCACCCCGTCCTCTTCGGAAAAAATGACGAACCCAATATACTAACAGACAATGTGCAAAGAGGCACCTCCCCTGTCAATACCCGCTCACCTCGCGTCGTGGCCAGCGCAAGCCACCAGATCCCGCCGCGGCAGACCTCGACGGTGGGTCGTCGGGAACCTCGACGAGCAGCTGGAGCGCCGGCACAGCCGCCAGAGCGACCAGCAAGCCCCGGGCCCGAGCGTCGTCCAAGCTCTCGTCCCGTGCCAGGGCCGCGTAGAGCGTCATCGGTCATCGTTGCGTTGCGTCCGAGAGTCGGGTCCAGCAGGAGAGTTTCTTGGTCTGGGAGGGGGGGAGGGGGGGAGCCCCGTGTCCGTGCGGCCGATGAAACGTCGTCGTTCGCGCTTCGCTCGGCCCCCCTCCCCGTTGTTCTTGCGCCCTCCCTCTTTTTTTTTTTTTTCTTCCCCCCCCCCCCTTCTATCTCTCTCTTTCTCCTTCCGGGGGTCCCCACCCCTGGCGCCCCCCATGTCAGTGGTTCTTTTTCTTGTCTCTCTTTCCGGTCGTTCGGGAGTTTCCCGCGGTGCGGCCGTGGAACCCTTTTTCGTTCACGGCGCGGACCCAGACCCACGTACACCACCACGTCACCCCCCCGCCCCCCTCCCCCCCACAAGGCGTGGCTCATGTGAATAAACCGCAAGGTATCAGAAATATCCTTCTCCCCTCCCCTCTCCTCCCCTCCCCTCATCCTCGCATCGGCTTTCGTGGTGGGCTTTTTTCTATTTATTTCTTGTCCGTTTCTTGCCATATCTTGATTCTTGATTGATACCCCCGGCGTCGTCCGGTCTTTGTCGTACCTTGCGCCGTGTCATTTACGTGCTTTTGAGTTCCCAATCAAAGTTGTGTTCCAACTCGGCGGTGTCTGCTTTTTTAAATATTATCGTATCGATGGGCTTGTGTAAACGAAAAGAGATCTCGGGTTTCTGGAAGGCGGCACATAGGTACCGCCGCGCACGCTCCACCGTCGTAAGGATCAACAGGCCCAGAGCAGTCGTTCTGATCGGGGCGTAATTTAATTCAATCAAACGATTCCAGTGTCAACTTGTCATAAGAGGCCAGGTGACACGAGAGACCGGTCAGCTAAGATTGGTTCTATCTGTACATCATACATGGCCGAGCGAATAACACACATCAAGCATGTCCAAGTGGGGGAAGGGGGGACGTAGACGAATATAATAACAAAAACCATTACTAGATCCTTAACCGAAATGAGAAATCCACAGTCCAGGGGAAAGGAGGGGAAGGGCGTTGAAATTACTACAGAACTGTAAAGGACGTCGTACGAGTCCCAAACCCAGTAAATGATACGGGGGGACCCGGTCTCTAATTCAAAAACGTCCTTGCCGGGATGAGGATACCAGACGGACAGTCCCGTACGGTGACTCGGGCGAGACAGAAACGTCCATCTCCTCGCTGGTGTCCTGTCGCCGTGGGTCCCATAGGGACACCCTTTCCTCTGCGTCTAGGGTACGGTCACCCTTGGGGTAATCTCGTGAGCTCCCATGCCGGTGGTGGCGTGATGCAAGGACGTCATCTGATGATGCAGCCGAGGGGAACGACGGCAAAGGTGCCGTCGGCGGTGCGCTGTTGAACGGATCATGGTAAGGATGGCCAATCACGCCCACGGGCGGTGCTGAGTGTGGCTCATTGCCCTCGAGGGCGAATCGCGGAGTGGGTAAGGGATTGGCGGTGTCCGGAGAGTATTGGTGATGCGCCCGGCTGCCGCTAAGACTTTCCTGCAGGGTGAGATTCTGCTGTACTAATGAACCCGGTGACGCGAGCGGGCTAGGGGCGGTGCGTCGCTCATGTATGGCCATGCCATCCTTCCCGGCGGTGCCACGATGGTAAGAGTGGATAACGTCTTGCTCACCAAACTTGATCGTAGTCTTACGATCTGACGGCCGGCTGGACAAGGATATGGCGTCGGTCTCGGCGACGTCCAAGCAGGTCACTGGTGGATCGAAAAGCTGATGTCTTTTCATGCCGCCGTAGTGGTTAAGATTTTGTGTTAAGAAAGTGGAAGAGTTTTTGGAACCAGCACGTTCCACATCAGGGCGTACGTTGGGTGAATCGAGGCGACTGGATTGGATGGAAATATGACTAGACTTGCTCATGCGCCGGGCACTGCGGGCGCGAATGACGCTGCCGACAGCACCGAAATTACCCCTGAGGGCGTCAATTCCGGGGTCTTCGACACCGGAGAGGGATTTTTCTTCAACGGCTTCCGTCTGCTTTCTTGCGGCTTGGAGGAGGAGGGTGGAACGGCGGTCGAGCTTGAACTCAGTCGGGTCAACTTTAGACATCTGGAGGATGGTTATTCCCACGCAGATGACGAGAAAAGCCATCACGATGGTAAGGATTTGACCGGCAGAGGCCTTGAGGCCCTTGAAAAGAACCTGAGGTGGCAGGTTACGGGGGCCATCTTGGACGCGAGGAGGTTAAATGGCATACCACAGTGGTGACCATGGAGCAGAACGAGACTGGGGAGGAAGGATGAGTGAATATCACATGCCAGATGCAGGGCAGGCACACATACATATGACATAGTACGTGGGCGTGACTGACGTCGTCGGTGATGAGCATTCTGTGGAGCTACGCGTAAACGGAAAAAGCTTACCCATGGCTAGTAAAGGAAGTGAGCGACTTGTTTCGATGAAAGCGGTTTGGAACTTACCGGTGTTGAAGAGCGCGAGGGCTTTGTTAAGGTAGAAGACCTCGGTCACTGCACCAAATTGAGATCACTGAGGAACGCCGCTAAGAGCGGGCTTACCCAAAGTGACGGCGATGAATATCAAGAGGAAATAAGCGAACCAGTGCTTAAACTAGTAGCGCAGAACACGTCAGACGCCATGTCTGCCACACACGCCGGAACCGACCTGATTATCGCCCATGATACTCGTGACGATCGCGGATCCCAGACCGGTAGTCACACTGACACTAAGTCCACCTATCAGGCTGCAAACGAGGAGATACCAGATCATGTTTTTGCTTCCGTATCTGGGGAACAATCGTCAGCATGGTGAAAGGCATGAGAGACGAGAAAAAGGTTGACTTTGGACCAAAGTAGAAGATAATGACCAATGAGGTCAATATGAGAAGAGAGGCGTATACCACGAAAAGCGGAGAGAGGAACAAGGCCTGAAATTCGACTATTTGTCCGATGGATTGTTCTTGGGGCCCTGAATGATCGGTTAGTGAACCCAGGAAAATCGGTTTCGGTGTCTGGCCGACTTGCCGTTCAAAGCGATGATTGTGGACCCAATCTAAACAAAGATCGGCAACTGAGACGTAAAAGAGGTGCAGGAAGGATGGGACGAACAATGCACAGTGCACAACCGAGCCACCCAAAAAAGGTGAGCTTCTCGTCGAGAAATATGGAAGACAAGATTGCTGATATTACAACAGACAATGCGCCGAGAGGAGTCTACGGGAGTCGTTGAACGGGTAGGTCGGGAGAAAGACGAAAGCAACTGACGACCACGAGTGCTTCGACAAACGCGTAAGCTACCGAAAAAGTCAGTGCAAGACGATCCGACTAAGCAGGAAGGTGACGGACCAGCAAAGTTACAGAATTCCCCAAGGATCATCACTGCGACTGTCAACACGGAAGACGCAAGGAGAGAACCGACGCACAGATCATGCCAGCCCACCACAATACCTGTCAAAATGCCGGCATTGTGAACGTTCGGATGGTGAATGGCGGAATTGCGGGTACATACGGATTTCAGGTAGGCAACGCCCTCACCGGCAGTGTGCCCGGCCTGCGAGCGCAGCAAACCTTTCTTTTTGAAGACAAAGCTGGATCCGATGAGGACGCCGCTAACTACGGCGAGGACGATGCCGACGACCTGGGGAGTGTGACGGGGTTGGTCAACGCAAGAGGCGATACGAAAAGACGAATGGAACCTTGAGGCTTTTAGAGACCTGAAAGGCGGCTTTGGCGGAGGCGGAGGCGGAGGGGGTAGCTGATGAGGACATGGCAAAGGGGGGGGATGGAGTGTCAAGGAGTGCGAGCACAGCGTGTGTGGTCGTCAGTCGCTTGCTTGCGTTGGCGCTTGGGCGCCTGGCTCGGGGCGGTGATGGAAACGACTGGGCCGGGGTTGAGACCGGTGATCGGGGCATTGCTTTTCTATAGATGGTAATATCTCGGAGATATAGACGCCCGTCGCCATGGGCTCAGGCCGACGTTGAACCGATGTACCCGAAGTAATAAAGTACGAATGCTGGTTGCTACTCGTGGAGTTTTATTATTTTATTTTTTCTGACATGCTTGTAGTGCTAGCCTAGTACGTGTGTGGAACGCAGAGCGGGTGCCTGAGTCGCCCGCTGTTGATAATTAATCCAATCCTGTCCCGCCCTCGGTCAAGTCGTTCTGTTCTGATCTTCCAACAGTGGGACAAGACAGACGTCCAACTCCCCCCCCCCTTACCCTTACCCTCACCCTCCCCCGCCTCCTCATGGCTCTAGGTACTCAAGATTATCCTCGAAATCCCCAGCTCCTCGTGGCGCCTTTCACCCAATCTCCACCCCAGTCTTCGAGCGACTTGGTCTGGCCCGAACAGCCCGTACGCGTCTCTCCCCTTTTTGGAGCTCTTCCCCCACTCCGTCTAACCCCTTCCCTGTCCTATTTTTTTCCCCCCATGTAGCCCACTCCTCCCGCCAAAGTTCCCAAGTCCTTTGGCTTCAGCGCTAAAATGCCTTCCTTTTCTCCGCCGCGGAATCAAAGTGGCCGATCGACCCGCTCGACCGAATCCAACAGCGCAGAAGACCATTCGAGCGTCGCCGGTAGCTCAACCAGCAATGGTCCCAGGGACCTCAGGAAACCCAAGTCCTTCATGAATCCACTCAATGTCATCAGACGGGCCCGCAGCAAGGTGAGGCTCGATGCCGAGGACAAGGACGCGCAGGTCGCTGCCAACAGGACACAACCCCTCCTCCCCATCTTTGTTTCTTCAGGCAGCGGCGATAGCTCTTTCCTTCAGATGGATCCTTCTTCGGGCAAAAACGCGCTACGCGCTGTTCGAGGCCGCGAGAAGAAGAAGTCCAAGGGGAGCACCGCGCCGCCCTCCCAATCTACTCTCCAGCCCGAGTTCAACATCGATCTTAACCTGGAGCGCATGGAAGGAATCATCGACCCCTCCCTGCTCCCCCAATCGACCCACAACACCCCCATATCAAGCGCTGGATTCGCCGAGCCAGGCACGAGCGGCCTCCGCACCGACGGTCGAGCGCTCACTCCCTCCTCGTCTTCTTCCTCACCACTCCACTTTGCTGGCCCCGTATTTAGCGACCCATTCATGTCGCGCCCGCCTAGCGTGCGTAGCCGCGAGGGCGCCGTCGACCCCCGTCGAATGTCACCTCACACCATCGTGCCCGTTGTGTTGCCACAGCAGATCGTCTCCCCTCCGTCAGGCTCCCAAGATGGCATGGCCGCATGGAAGGCGCCCCCCAGCTGGGTCACGGGCGACCAGCCCGAGCCAGACGTATCGAGCTCAGAGGACGAAAAGGTTTCGGTGAGCAAACGCAAGACGCGCAGGCGGACGACTGTGCGGGCGTTGCAGAACTACGGCATGGAAACGCGCAACTTCAAGATTCGCGTATATCGTGCGAACACCGAGTTTCACATCTTGACTTGCACCCTGTCCACGACCGTTGCCCAGCTTACCAGCGTGCTAAACGCGACGCTCCTCGCTCCGGGCGAGCGCGAGGATCATAGGCTTTATCTCAAGGAACGGGGGAGAGGTTCGTGAGGTTGCCTTGACTTGTATCGAAACTCATTAGCGCGTCCATGTAGAGCGTATGCTCGCACAGACGGAGCGCCCCGCGGATATCGTCCGAAGACGTTTGGAACAGGCTGGATATGATGTCGCTGATGGCCTGGACACCCTTGGCGAGGGGGATCTCAGTTTCCTTATGAAATTCGTGTATAAGAGTACCGTCCTGGGTCCGGCGGTCAGTGGTCCAGCAGTTATTTCCGTCGTCCCGAGCTCACACTCGATCAGGAGGAAGACATGATCTTCACCGACTACAGAAACGTTGATCTCACAAACAAAAGCTTGAGGACCGTGCCCGTCGCTCTATACGGACACGCAGAAGACATCAAATCGCTCACATTGTCGCGTAACCCAATGCTCGATATCCCTGGTGACTTTGTCCAGCTCTGCACATCTCTACAGGAACTTCGGTTGTCTAACATGTCCATCAAGAAGGTGCCACAAAGTGTGCAGAATTTTACCACGCTGATGGGACTCGACCTTTCGAGTAATAGGATCGGAGACATTAACGACATCGCTCTCTATCGTCTTCCAGATCTACAGGAGCTCAGAGTTCAGAACAACAGGATGGAGAAACTGCCGTGGTACTTCCCTCGGTTGCACATGTTACGACTCTTGAATATCTCGAACAACAAGTTCCAAGACGTTCCGGTGGAGGTTTGCAAGATGTCTGGTCTAGAGGAGTTGGATATCTCCTTTAACATGATATCGCAACTCCCCGAAGACTTGCAATCGCTGCAGCGTCTGAAGGTTCTAATCGTCGTTGGCAATCGGGTGGCTCGTATCCCAGACAGTTTTCGGCGCCTGTCCAGCTTAGCGATCTTTGATTGTCGGCGAAACAACATCACAGAGCTGGGTGCTGTTAGCCTCTTACCGAACCTCGAGGAAGTCCTAGTCGGTCACAACGATGTACAGACGTTGGACCTGTCGTCGGGTCCCCTCCTCAAGAGAATGAATATCTCACACAATGACATCACCCAAATATCGCTGGCACTTGGACCTGTGGGCCGGATCCCCGTTGCGCTAACCTACCTCAACGTCTCAAGCGCCAAGTTATCGTCCTTGGATGACCTCGCACTTGGACAGCTAACGAGCCTAGAGGAGCTGATCCTGGACCGCAACAAGTTCCGTGCTATCCCCGATTCGCTTGGTGAACTCAGCCTGCTCCAGTCATTTTCCTGCTCGGACAACCTAATCGGCGCCCTGCCATCGAGCATCGGTCGTTTACAACGATTAGAGCGTCTCGATGTGCACAACAACAATCTGACCGAGTTCCCCGCGGTGCTATGGAACTGTGGCTCTCTCGAACGCATAAACATGACATCGAACGTCATTGCGCACATCCGTCTACCGTCGCTTCCCCCGTCGTCCCCCGCACCCCTCCCCCCGGTGGTTGGAACGCATGAGAGCGCGTTCAGCTCGACGTTGACTCTGGTGCCATGCCCACCAGACCGGAAAGCATCTACGACCGCAATGAGCTCGACGATGACCCTTGTATCAGGCCTGCCAGACCGGAAGGCATCCACGGCCGGCTCAATAGCCCCGTCCTCACGGTTGCTGCCACCACTCGTCAAGTCGCTCCAGCGATTGTATCTAGGCGAGAACCGACTCACAGATGACGCGCTACCGGTATTTATGGTCTTGCGGGAGTTGCGGGTGCTCAACTTGTCATTCAACGACTTCCAGGAGCTTCCGAGGCAGTTCTTCAAGGAGGTCGTCCAGCTAGAAGAACTATATCTCAGCGGGAACAAGCTTGCAGGTCTGCCCACGGAGGACTTGCCGCGGCTGAGCAAGCTCGAGGTGCTATACTTGAATGGGAACCGCCTGTTGACGTTGCCGCAGGAGCTCGGAAAGGTTACTAATCTCGCGGTGCTGGACGTTGGCAGCAACGGTCTTAGGTACAATATTAGTAACTGGGAGTTCGATTGGAATTGGTAAGTCCCTAATACACGGTAAACCCACGGCGCGAGCTAAAAGGTTATTTCTTGCCTTATAGGAATTTTAATAAGAACCTCAAGTACCTCAACTTGTCAGGGAACAAGCATCTAAGGATTCAGACCTGGCAACGGCGCGGAGACCGAGAAGGGCCCAGTAATGAGCTTCTGGAAAGACTAGCAGGCTTCGAGGAGTTGAATCAGCTCCGTGTGCTCGGGCTGATGGATGTAACGACAACCCTAGCAGTGAACATCCCGGACGATACGGAAGATAGACGGGTCCGTACGTCGGTTACGCTCGTCAACCAGCTGCAATACGGGATCGCCGATAACCTCGGGAATCGTGAGTATCTGACCATGTTCGACCTGGTGCAACCCACATTTCGAGAAAACCGCGACGAGGCAATCTTTGCGATGTTTGGGCGCTCACACGCGTCGCCGCATAACACTCACATCTCAAAGTTTTTGCACGACAACTTCGTGTCGACGCTTGCAGAGCAACTCAAAGACCTTGACCTTAGCAAGGGCGAGTCACACCCGGACGCACTCCGGCGTACGTTCTTGAAGCTCAATCGCCTTACGCATGACCACCTATTCGCGGCATACTCGACCAACGCGAGCGGGCGCAAGATGTCGCAGGCTAGTCATCGTTCCGCGGGCGCCTTCCTTGGCATAAACGCCGCGGATGTGGCGGGCAGTACCGGTGGCACATCGAGCATAGGCGCGTCGGGCATCGTGGCATACTTTCGTGGCCATCATTTGCACGTTGCAAACGTGGGAAATGCGCTCGCGGTCATGTCGCGACGCGGCTTGGCGCACGTCGTGTCGGTCAAGCACGAACCGTTTGATCGGAACGAAATCACGCGCGTTCGTGCGGCGGAAGGCTGGGTGTCGCCAAAGGGACTGGTGAACGATGAGGCAGACGTATCCCGCTCGTTTGGTTACTATCATCTCCTACCGATCATCAACGCGCGGCCGGACGTCAGCTCACTGAAGCTATCCGAACTGGATGAGTTCTTGATCATCGCTAACAACGGCCTGTGGGATTACGTCTCGTACCAGACCGCGGTTGACATTGCACGGTCGGAGCGGGCAGACCCGATGATCGCAGCACAGAAGCTGCGCGACTTTGCTATCAGCTATGGATCGGAGGGCACCACTATGATCATGGTGATCTCCCTTGTCGGCATGTTCAGCCCAAGAGGGCAGGAGAAGGACCATCTGCTCCAGGACGTAGAGTTGTTCCCACCACCACGCAGAAGCCGCAAGGACGAAGTCGGGGACAATGAGACTGGCAGGCTGGATCCTGAGATTCAACCACCCGTTGGTCAGGTTGTGCTCGCGTTCACAGATATCGTAAACTCGACGCGCCTGTGGGATGTCAACGCGACGGCCATGAGGACGGCTGTGACGATGCACCATCAGCTGCTCCGGCGCCACGTTCGTATCTGTGGAGGTTACGAGGTCAAAACAGAAGGCGATGCGTTCATGGTCGCATTCACTGCGGTATCGGCGGCCTTGTTGTGGTGCAGCAGCGTGCAGGTGCTCCTGCTGGACGAGCCGTGGCCGAAAGAGATTCTAGACCTGCCAGAGGGTCGTGAGATCCTCGACGACAACGGGACTCTGATCGCGCGAGGGCTGAGCCTCCGAATGGGCATCCACTGCGGCACGCCCGTGTGTGAGATGGACCTGGTTTCGCGGCGCATGGACTATTACGGCCCGATGGTGAACCGCGCATCACGCGTGGCAAATTCGGCGGCAGGTGGTCAGATTTTGCTCAGCGCTGATGCCGTGCGTGAGTTGAAGGCCGAGGAGGAGTCACTGGACCCGCAGCTGGTCACGACGATAGATGCCCTGCGGTCTCTCGATCTCCAGTACGTCGACATTGGCGAAAAGAAACTCAAAGGGCTCGAAATTCCGGAAGTGATGACCGCGGTGTACCCACAGAAGCTCCTGGGCCGCCGGCACGTCCCCATCGCCGTTGAACAGGAACCGTCCGCGCTGGTCACGGTTCCGGAGGACGCGGTGGACGAGCCCAGCGCGGACGAGTTGCCATCCGAGTTTGGTGGCGCGGCGCTTTCGGGTGACGAATGTTGCTGGACGCCGGAGCAGGTCCGCGAGCTCTCTCACTTGGCGGTGCGCCTGCAGACGCTTGCCGGCGGGCGGGTGTTCCGCCCCTTGCCGGTGCGCAAGGGATCGCGGGCGCAGGTGATCGCGCCAGCGGATGCCGACTTTGACCGTTTCTTGTACAGCGACCTGAGCGCCCTCGCCCCAAGCGTGTCCGACCGTCTTTCGGAGGCGGAGCTGATCGGCGTGCTCAACTATTTGCTGCTCCAGCTCGAGCTCGTGACCGAGTCCCTCTCGTCGCGCTTGCGCTTGGAAGAAGACCGGTCATCCGGGGGGGACGGGGTGGCCGCAGACGTCGAGGCGATCAAGGCTGCTTTGGCGTTGCGCGCGCAAAGTGGGCGTCCCCCGCTCGACCCGGGAACATTGCGACAAGTTTTAGAACTCGTCGGTCGGTGATGAGATGATTGATCATGACATTGATGACGATACGATCGTGTTGTCCCATATATGTTCCATCCATATGTTCTTCGTTCGTTGCTCGCTCATTTTTGTTTCCGTTGCTGCATTATTTATTGTGTGCCAAAGCTTTCCTTTTCTCCTCTCCTGGGATCTGTAGTTGCACTGTTTATCTATATACATACTGTGGACCATTTGGGTCGTATTGGATACCATATACATACATAACGGCACTCCCTTTCTGATCGTTTATTTCTGTAAACCTCCATCATGTATGCTATTTTGTACCACGCATTGACTAGAGTATGAATCGTGAATTCGATCATCGTAGCTGCCGAGTTGATTTGTGTATGCGTGGCCTCTCCCGTCTCAAATAGGGCTGCGCGCCGTTGCCGTAACTGACGGCCGTACTACCGTAATTCGACTGGTGGTGTTGCCAAGCATTGGCCATGTTATTGTTGTTGCCATTGATGCAGTTGCTGCTGTTGTGGCAGAGGCTGAGGCAGTTGTTCAAGGCAATGGGGTGGCAAGAGGTAAGGGCATAGGCAATGGCATTGTGGAATGGTGTGGGCATGGGGGCATCACTTGTGTGTTGCTCATGCTGTTGTCTTGTGGGTGCAGTGATGAGGTCTTGACCATTGCAGGTGGTAGCAGCATGCATGAACTAGGGCATACTTGTGGACAGGGATGTGATGGAAGAGGTGGTGCGGTGTAGTGTGGTGTTGTAAACCGAGGCCAAGTCCTGGCCAGGTATCACTCTATTCCACTCAAAGAAGCTTCTTTCACTTCATGTTGTCCATCCACCTTTATTTCCAACTTCTGCAAGCATATGTCACAAGGAATCCTCATTCCCCAAGTCCCTGTGGCTCGCTCAGACACCCTCCTCCCTATTTGGGTAATCCACCATGTGCTAGCCACATGGCTGCTCAGCCTCTAAGTCCCAAAACACTGGAAGGACTCCTAGACCTCCTAGAACAATCCACATGATGTCATAAAGTGACTGACATCATGGCTGACTGTTACAGCATCGCGGCTGTAAGAGTGTTAGCTCAGGGTTCAATGGGGCCAAGTCCCTGTGACTTGGTTCAAGGGTTCCGTGGGGCCGGCTCAAGGAGACTGGATCAAAGGTTTAGCGTCTCAAGGCTGAGTCAGACAATGACTCAGTCCGCAGACAGAGTCGATCTTCTGGTTTCACAGAAGAGGAGGACAATGATAGAGCAAGAGAGGAGTGAGAGGAACGCATGGGTTCCTCCTAGTGTGTTGATGTCAAGCAAGGTAAGAGCCAGCACAAACAAGTTGTGATTGAGAGAGGATACAGGGCAAAGGGATGTGACAGGAAATGGGACAAAGCTAAGCTTGGGGCATTCCCCAGCTTCTACAGGCGCTTAAATACTGTATGTAGCGAGGCTGTACAGTACTATATGTGGAACAATAGATAAAAGGTGAACCAATAGCAGAAGGGACTCAACAATAGATGAAACACAATGGGTGAAACAATAAGGACCATCAGTATCAAGGGATGAAACCATAACTAAGGGGATGGGGGTGAAAAGTAAAGAACAATAAGGGAAGTCTTAGAGACGAACCGAAAGAGGGGTAGATCACAACATCATGCCCCCCTCATGCTTAGTTCTCCGAACTAATTGGTCTCAGGGCCCGACTCATGGAGCTCATCACCCTCGACCTCTGGCCATGCGCTCTGGGGCCCCATTGCTCTGGGGCAGAAGCCTCTGTAGCTTCAGTGAGTCCTTCTGAGGATGCAATCCACTTGTCCGCTACAGTTGGTGTGAGGTTTGTTACAGTCCTTGTTCCAATGCCCTCTGGTGCTGCAGTGTTTACAGACATGTTGCCGTTTCTGAAGTTGGTGATGCTGTGCCTTGGTCATAGCGTGGGGGTGAGAGGGGTGTTAGGGGTGCCAGCATCATCGGAGAACATCTGAGGAAAATGGGAGGGTGAGCCCATAGGGGCATCATTTTGGGACTGGTCAACGACATGAGGGAGGTACTCGAGAGGAGGGGTCAGGGAGAGAGGAGGGTGAATGGGTAGTGAAGGAGAAGTGGGTAATTCTTTTGACTCCTCAATTCTGTCATAACTTCCTGCTAGTGAGTAATATGGCCCAGTGTTGCGGGTGAGACCCCCATCAGCCATCAAGTTATCGAGTTGGTGATGAACTTGGACAGAAGTATTGTTGGCCCGAAGGCGACTGCGGATGGTGGCAGTTTCTTTGGTGTGGGACTGGATCTCATGGAGTCGGTCAGCAAGTTGCCCTTGAAGGACATTCAGGGCCCCTTGGATAGAGACGCGCTTGCCCTCCAAGACTTTTAGTTTGAATGAACTGACACGGAGGCGGTAGATGTTGGTGAGAGCACCAGGGTCATGGAGGTTTTCAAGGGCCTGGGCAGCGTTGAAATGGAAAGGGTGGTCCTCAATTAGGAGGCGGAGGTCAGAGGCAGTGACGGAAGGATGAGGGGCAGAGACAACGGGTTGGGCGATGTGCTTTTCTCCGTAAGTGGGCTCTCTTTGACCCATAGTTCCTAGAAGCATGGGTTCGTCATTATATAAAGCGATGTGTAAGTATGGTAGTAGGCGCTTTCGCCCATTAACATTAATGTAGAAAGGGGGAACATGTGTGTAAGGTTCATAAACAAACCAAGGGGGGCCAGGGTGAGTGGGGTCTGCTTTGGTTGGGGTTGGCGAAGGTGTTCCTTCTTGGATGGCGAGTGGGTTGAGGGTAGCGGCAAGGTCTTGGACCTCGGTTTCGTCTGGGACGATGAAGGTTCGCTGGTCAATGATATGTTGAATGACTTCAGGCGAGAGGGGCTCTTGTTTGATGGTAGGGGAAGGGGTGAGGATAGGTAGAGGGGACAAGTTAGAAGCGGGGGACAACATGGGAGTATTGTAAGTGGAGGTAGCGTGTTTGTGGTGCCAAGCTGACCACTTGGAAAGAGTGGGGGTATTTATGGGTACTGACCATATAATGTGATTCCATATTAAGTCTGTAAGTACTGCCCTTCATATGGACAGGTGAAACTCTGAAAAACGGGGGTCCATCATAAGAAGCTGAAAGCTGCGGAAGTCACCAGGGGAGAGAATTCCAGAAAAAAGTTGTTCCCTGGTGACAATGTTAAAAATGGTGTGTCTGCGGTTGGGGATAGTGGGGTCATTGACTGAGTAGGAAGGAGGGTTATGTGAATTAACTTGGGGGAGTAAGGTATGTTGTTGTATCGTAAGTCCTTGTAACTGATGTTCCAGGTTGTCTAGGCTTTCGTCTGAGTAATGGGATTCTGTGGGATCAGAGTTAGTAGTAGACATAATGCAGAGTTTGGTGGGTTGTTGTAGGTGAAACATGGTGATAGCATCCTGAGCATTTTTAAGGTTCAAAAGGGGTTCCCATGTGTCTTCTGCTGCGGAGTACCCTTTCCATCGGACCCTATACTGGAGGCGACCCCTGTGGGTACGTTGAGTGGTGATTTTTTCAACCTTGTATTCTCCTGAGAGAAGGTCAGGTGGTGGTTTGGGGAAATTTGGTCCGTGTTTGGTTGTTTCTGTGACCGGAGATAAGAGGGAGGCATGAAACACATTGTGGATGCTCCATTGGGGGGGAAGCCATAGTTGATAGGCAACATGGGAGATTCTTTTGGTGATGATAAAAGGTCCGAACCGTTTGGGGCAGAACTTATGAAATTGATGGGGAGTTTTTAAGTTAGTACCCTCCAACCAGACCTTTTGTCCTTCTTCAAAACCCTTGAATTTGGTTTCTTTAACCCTGTTGTCTTGTGTCCTTTTCATTGCTTCTTGGGCCGATTCTCGCATGTCCTTCAGGGCTTGGAGTCGTTCCTGAATTCCTGGGAACTTCAATTTCAGCTGGGTACCAAGTCCTTGTGGATTGAAGCCAATGAGTAGTTCATAGGGGGTCTGCTTGGTGGTTGTGGACTTGTGGGCATTGAAATGGTACTGAGCTAGGGGAGCCAGTGTACCTATTCTTCTTGTTTTTCTCCAGTGTAGATGTGGAGATACATTTCTAGAGTTTGATTGGTTCTTTCAGATTGTCCATCAGTCTGAGGGTGATAGGCGGTGCTCAGGTTTTGGTTGATTCCCAAAATTCGTGAGATTTCTTTGAATAGGTCGGAGGTGAATTGAGGGTCACAATTGGAGATGATTTTGGAAGGGACTCCAGTCCAAGGGAAGGCATGTTGCAAGAATAATTTGGCCATTGCCAGGGTTCCCATGTCCTTACGACATGGTATGAACATTGCTGCTTTGGTAGAATCGTGGTCAGTGATGGTCATGATAGCGTTGTTTTCTTCTGACAGTGGAAGATCGATGATCCAGTCGATTGCTATGGTTTGAACCGGTTTCTGAAATTTGGGGGGAATTGGGTAAATTGGGGGACGAATTGGGTGTGTGGACAACTTGTTGGCTTGACAGGTGGTGCAACCTTGAATGTAGTCCCTGATGAAGTAGGCCATTTTTGGCCACCAGAAGGATTCTTGAATCAAATACAGGGTTCGGGCATTCCCTGTATGTCCACCGAGGATGCTGTCGTGGTAGGTATGTAAAATCTTTCGTAAGAGGGGTTCTTGATATGGTACCACCAACTTCCCATCTTTGAATAGTGTGCCTTCTTCTTCTTGAAGGCCATGTTTGACCTTCCACATGAGGAGATCCGATTTTCGGTTCTTTTGTTCAGTTAGGACTTGGGTGTAGAGGTCTTTGGTGTGGAGTGTGTGGATGAAAAGTTTGTCGGGGAGTGCTGTGATGTTTTGGTTGTCTCCCAACCCATCATTGTGGTCTGGTTGTCGTGACAGAGCATCTGCACAATTAGAAGTCCCGGGTTTGTGGTGGATTTCAAACTGATAATCTGCTAGTGTGGAGATGTATCCTGCAATTCTTTGATTATTGCCGTTTTCAGCACACTTGGCGGAGCTTGAATTCCACCCAAATCGGCGCAGAAACCCCCTCAAACATGTGGGATGAATATCTCCCTCAAAACAGCTTCAATTCATATGAAATTTATTGTCCCTGAATCGCCTGAATGAGGGCTAGGCAGCCCCATTGTTTTCATGAGATTTGAGTGAGAATTGGTGGAGCTGGACTCAAGCCACCTCCACATGTGTATTAGATGAATTACAACTCAAAATCATGGTCTATATCTATTATTTTTCCCTCATGTTGTACCCATGGGCTGTCTTGAGGCAGCCCCATAGTGTTTTTGACTCAAGTGTTGTGGTGTGCAACGTTGTTTCCAGTGCAATTGGAGTTGTGGCCAGCCACTCATCACCCCTCTTGCCTCTCGATTCTGACCATCCTTCTTGTTTTTCACAGACAGAGAGGAGTGGGTTGCAAAGAGGGGTCCTATTCTGAACTCTTTCTACTACAGAGTAGCTAGGGTGTTTTTATATACAGGAGAGAGGTACTAGAGATGAATGGCATGAAAGTGAATCAAGACTGGTTGAGACGGTCGAGGTGGTCGTGAAAGGCTTGAGATGCGAACACGTCTAGTGTGCCAAGGCAGTGCATGGGCACGTAATCGGTGGTGAGGGCTGGGCGATGTGATCGAGGTCTTGATGTCGCATGCAAGATGGCTTGTGGTGTGCGGTCAGTGGACTGCCTGGAACGAGAGGGAGGTGGCAAGGGATGAAAGGGAGCTGAGGTGCCAGTCTCATGTCGTGTCAGTGTCACGTTTTCAGCATGTGATTTCAAGGCCAGCCATAATCTTCCTTACACCTCCCGGGGGCTTGAAACTTTGACTGTCCTCGGTCAAGCGTCTGAATGCGAGTGTTTTGAGCCTTTCACGTCTGAATTGAGGCAGTGGTCGTGGCTGCTTGTGCTGCGGAAGACGCGAAGGCGGCGATTGGCAATGGCGATGACGGAAGAGGCGAGGGCGATGGGAAACGGAGGCGATGGAGACGAGGGTGGCGGTGACGAGATGGTGGCTGCATGGTGGTGGTGTTGTCTTGTGGCGGTGGCGGCGTGGTCGTCTCCATTGCAGGTGGTGGCAGCAGGCGTGGACGAGGAGCGAAGGCGTAGGTGGTGAGCGTGAGTTCGTAGATAGAGACGTAGGTGGCAAGGACTCGAGAAAGAGGATGCGTGGGGTGGCTTGCGTGGGGGTGGGATCTGTCGTCTTGCGGCGGCGGTGGCGGGGTCGTCTCCACTGCAGGTGTTGGCAGCAGACGTGGGCGAGAGCACGCGAATGGATGGGGAGGCGATGTGGGAGGTGGCATGCGGTGTGCTGTTGGCGTCGGCGACTGCTTCTCCTGCGGCGGCGGCGGCGTGGTGGCGGCTTCTGCTCCTGTTGTGGCATGTCGTGGCTAAGTTCGTGGCCGAGGCCTTCTTGGTCTTCTGGGGTGGTGCTGGTGGCGAGGGGTTGCGATGGTGCGGCGGTGCTGGTGTTGCGCGAAACTACTAAAGCGGCGGCTGAGACTGAGAAGACTGAGGCTGAGACTGAGAAGGTGGCGGCGGACTGAGCTGGTGCGACGGTGGAGGCAGACGGGGCGGAGGCGACGACTGAGGGCGACGCAGGGGCAACGGCGGCGGTGGCTGACAAGGGCGTGGCAGCGGTGGCTTGTGAGACGGTGGTGGAGACGGCAGCATGTGGCGCTAAGACGTCGGTGGCTGAGGCTGAGGCTACGGTGGCGGCTGATGAGACTAAGGCGGCTGGCAAGGCTAAGAGCGCGGTGGCGGCGGTTCACTGATCTGAAGCTGGGGTGACGGAGACGGCTGGCAAAACTAGGGGTGCGGTGGCGGTGGCTGAGACTGAGAAGGCTGAGGCTGAGGGCAGGGTGGAGACGGCGGCGGCTGGCGATGCTGGTGCTATGATGGACTGGGCTGAACTGACGAGTACAGGCGAGGCTAAGACGGAGACTGATGCGAAGTCGGCAGCTGGCACGACTGAGGCTACTGTGGCAACGGACGAGGCGACGGACGAGACTGAGGGCGACGAGATGACTGAGGGCGCAGGGAGCGGATGAGACGAAGGCAGGGGGTGGCAGACGAGGCTGCGAGGGCTGAAGTGGCGGGCGGCGCTAAAACAGTCGGTGGGCGAGGTTGAGATGGTGGTTGTGCATGGAGCTGAGACAGTGGCCATAGCAGGCGACACTGAGGGTGCGGGAGCTGGTTGGGCTAAGACGGGGACAGTGGCGATAGGCGATGTCACGGCTGAGGCTACGGCGGCGGGGACAGACGAGGTGGCGACGATGGCGAATGCGGGCGATGCTGGGACGGCGAGGGCAGGTGGAGCCGAGGCGATGATGGCTGGCGAGTCGAGGATGGCGGCGGTGAACGAGGTGACGGGAACGGCGGACAAGGTGGGAACCGCAGGGACGATGGGCAAGGCAGGTGAGGTGGAGGCGATGGTGCACGATGTAGGGACGGAGGCTGGAGCGGGCATGGGCGCAGGGTATGTGTATGGTCAGAATGGAGAGGTAAGAGGGGCAATGAGTGGCTGGCCGTCACTCCGATCACACTGAAAACAATGTTGCACACCACAACACTTGAGTCAAAAACACTATGGGGCTGCCTCAAGACAGCCCATGGGTACAACATGAGGGAAAAATAATAGATATAGACCATGATTTTGAGTTGTAATTCATCTAATACACATGTGGAGGTGGCTTGAGTTCAGCTCCACCAATTCTCACTCAAATCTCATGAAAACAATGGGGCTGCCTAGCCCTCATTCAGGCGATTCAGGGACAATAAATTTCATATGAATTGAAGCTGTTTTGAGGGAGATATTCATCCCACATGTTTGAGGGGGTTTCTGCACCGATTTGGGTGGAATTCAAGCTCCGCCAAGTGCACTGAAAATGGCAATAATTTTATGAGGGAGTCGGTAGTGAGCAAGGTTAGTGTGATCAGTAAAGATCTTGATGGGATGTTTCATTCCGACCAATAGGTAACACCAGTGCTGGAGTGCAAGGATTAGAGCCAGGAACTCCCTATCCCAAACCGGGTAGTTCCTTTCTGCTTCATTGAACATGTGTGACATATTCCCAATCATCTTCCTTTTTCCTCTTTGGTCCTTTTGGAAGAGGATTGCTCCAGTGGCAAATTGTGAGGTGTCAGTTTCTAATTCGTATGGGAGGTCAGGGTTGGCAGTGTAGAGTTCAGGGTCATTGCAGACCGCCGATATCAAGGTTTCTAGGGCTGTGGTCGCTTCTGGGGTCCAGAGGAAGGGGGTTCCTTTCTTGATCATGGAAAAAATGGGGCGAGCTATTTTTGCGAAGTCTCAGATAAATGGTCGTTGGTAATTGAGGGTGCCCATGATTTGTTGTACTTGTTTTAGGTTATTGGGGGGTCTTGGCCAGTTTTTGAGGCCATCCATTTTGACAGGGTCAAGTTTGAGGGTTCCTTGGTTAATTTGGAAGCCCAGGAAGTCGATTTCTTTTTGTTCAAAGGTGCATTTGGACACCTTTAAAAAATAAGAATCTCTTTCGAGAAGGTTGAGAAATTTGTGTGTGATTTGTCGGTGAAGGTGTTCTTCTCCTGGACCTGTGGCTATTGCCACATCATCTAGATGGTTGCAGGTGTTCTCTGGGTATTTTAGAAGCCAGGGTTGGAGGGTGTGGTTCATTGCTTGTTGGAAAGCTGCCGGGGCATTGGTAAAGCCGAAGCCCATTACCATGGGGACAAAGGTGCCAAACTGGGTTTTGAAGGTGCCTTTGTGTCGGTCTTCTGGGTGGATCAGGATGTTGTTGTAGCCAGCTCTGACATCGAATTTGCTAAAGGTGGTTTTGCCCCTTAATTGGTGCAATTGTTCTTCCATGTTTGGTAAGGCATAGTAGTCAGGGACCATGGCGTTGTTGAGCTTTCGGTAGTCTACTACCATTCGTGGGGTGGTGCCGTCTTTCTTTTGGACAAAGAAGACAGGGGATATGAAGTCTGAGACTCCATCTTTGATGAAACCTTTGGCTAGGTCTTCTTGTATTTGCTTTGATAGTTCTTGTTTCTTATTCTGGGGGAGTGGGTAAGTTCGACAATCAAGGAACTTGGGGGCGTCCGGTTTCAGGGTAATTCTGAAGTCGAGTTCTCCTCGACTGGGTGGGAGTCGTTTGGCTGCTTCTTCTGAGAAGACCTTCTGATGTCATAAGTATTTGGGGGGAATGACAGTTGCCCTTATTTGTGCAACCCGTATTCTTGGAGTTTTAGCTAAGGGTATGGGGGTGAGGGGGACCCCTAGGTGGTTTCTTAGGCGACCAGTGCTCCAGTTGATAAGGGGGTTTAACACCTTTAGGAAGGGATAGCCGAGGATCATTCTGTCTTTTCCCAAATTTGTAACATAAAGGGTGAGAAGTTGTGTGGTGGGGCCATGGCGTACAGCCATATGAGCATAATGGGTTAGTGCTCCTCCTTGGTTACTGGTGCCATCTACATTGATGATGGGTCTGGGGGTTCTGAGAGTTCAGAGTGGAATTTGTAATTTCTCCACAATTCCTTGGCTAATGAAGTTTTCTGTTGCTCCACTGTCTAGGAGCGCTTGGCCAGTCTTTCCATTTGTTGTGATCATAAAAGGAACTTTCATTGAGTTTTCTTTATGTTGGACAATGGTATCTATTTGGGCCTTAGTACCGACTGTTGTACCTTGGCCTAGAGAAAATCCTCCTTGAGGATGAGGTCCCAAAGTTTGGCTCTATCCTCTGCTGGCAATGTTTTCATGTGGGCCACCATAGTGGAGGCTTCTTCCTCCTTTGGTGGTTCTGGGGTTGGTTCGGTAGTACATGCCTTGGAGGTAGTGGGGGCAGTATTTTTGGGGCATTCCTGGCTAAGGTGGCCTTTCTCTTGGCAGTGGAAGCAATGTCCTTCTTTTGCTGATTGTTTCCTTTCTTCTTCAGTGAGCTTCTTGAAGTTGGACTTGGCGGCATCCACTTGCATTCAATCAGGGTGATGAGATTTGTGTTCTGAGGGGGAGTGTGTAGTTTTTCCTTTAAGTTTTTCCCTGATGGTGATGAATCATCGATGCTGCCTCCTAGCCTCCTCCTTCCATTCTTGGAGAGTGGTGGGCCAGACATCTCTGTTCAAGTTCGCGCGGTAGAGTCTGATTTTTAGACCATTTTTGAAGCTTTTGATAGCGATAATGTCCATTTCCGGCCACCCTGTTTTGTTCAGTAGTTGTTCAAATGTGGAGATGTAGTCATTGAGGGAATCCTTCATTATGTGTTTGACAATGGCTGCTTGGGCATCTTCTTTCTCTGCAGTATTGGTGAATTTGAATGTGAAGTCTGTGACAAAGTCGTTCCATAACGCTTCGTTCATTCTGTCAATGGGGTTTTGGGCCCTGTTTACTTTTTCCCTGAGTGCAGTCACCTGTGAGTTGACCCACTCTTCAACCTTTTCTCCTTGAATGTAGGAGAGGGCCAGCATTGTTCGTTTGAAAGGGGAAACCATTACTGCTTTGTCATCATTAAGGCCCCAGTACAAGTTAAATTCCATGATGAATTGTTTTGTTTTGTTCCTCTCCCCTGTGAAGGCAGTGGGTTCTTTACCACTGAGGGACCCATTAGTGCCTTGTGGTGCTGGGGCAGCTGCTTGAGGGGGTGGAACAACGACTGGGGGGGCCTGGGCAGCCATCTGAGGAGCCTGCATGGCCACTTGGGGTGGTTGTACAGCGATTTGGGGTTGGGCTGCCATAGTCGGTTCAGGGGGGTTCTGTGGTTCAAGTTCTATGGTTTCAATGGGTTCCTGGTTCTCAATGGGGTCCTCTGGTTCTAATGCAGGGGATTTGAAGGGTGTTTGGGTTTCAGTATTTTCAGGGGGGTTGCCTTCTATGGAGGAGGTTTCTGTTTCTGATGGGGGTTCGTAAAGAGGGTTGTTTTCCCTCCAGTACCCTAATCCAAGGTTGTTTCTGGTGAGTTCTAGGTCCTGATGGGTATAGAGCTGTCCTCTCCTGAGTTGTAGCTCAAACCAGCGGTTGTTGATAAATTCAACAGGTAATTCTTCAGTTGTTTTCAGTGGTGACATAGCAGAGAAAGGTGTGAAAACTGTCCCAAGTGGCAGTTCCTACAACATGTTCGGGGAGGTCTGGGGAGGGTCTGGGTTGGACACTGGATCCAACGGTTCAGTGGTAGTTCGAGGTTGATCTCCAGAGTGGAGTAAGAGAAAGCTTAGCTTGTGTTATGGCGTCACGGCCGTAAGAGCGTTAGCTCAGGGTTCAATGGGGCCAAGTCCCTGTGACTTGGTTCAAGGGTTCCATGGGGCCAGCTCAAGGAGACCAGATCAAAGGTTTAGCATCTCAAGGCTGAGTCAGACAATGACTCAGTCCGCAGACAGAGTCGATCTTCTGGTTTCACAGAAGAGGAGGACAATGATAGAGCAAGAGAGGAGTGAGAGGAACACAAGGGTTCCTCCTAGTGTGTTGATGTCAAGCAAGGTAAGAGCCAGCACAAACAAGTTGTGATTGAGAGAGGATACAGGGCAAAGGAATGCAACAGGAAATGGGACAAAGCTAAGCTTGGGGCATTCCCCAGCTTCTACAGGCACTTAAATACTGTATGTAGCGAGGCTGTACAGTACTATATGTGGAACAATAGATAAAAGGTGAACCAATAGCAGAAGGGACTCAACAATAGATGAAACACAATGGGTGAAACAATAAGGACCATCAGTATCAAGGGATGAAACTGTAACTAAGGGGACAGGGGTGAAAAGTAAAGAACAATAAGGGAAGTCTTAGAGATGAACCGAAAGAGGGGTAGATCACAACACTGACTGAGCAACGCCATTATAACCTCATATGCTCACTAAGCACTCCACAAATGATGCCATTATGATGTCATTACTCCACAGTCTCCCTAATCATCCTGAGTCACCCATAGGTCTGACACAACAAGTTTATGCCCTTAGAATCTGACTGGAGCAGTCCAAAGAGTCTGAGTTATTTTCTGTAGTTTGTACTCAGACTTGTAACTAGTATATAAGCCCCAATGTAGCATGGCAGTCATCAGACTGTCCATTTGTGATACTCTCATCTTCCAGGGTACTCCCCCACAACTGCTCTGTCTAAAGACTTCCCTTGTTCCCAAGGTACTCTTCAATGACCACCTTGTCTAAAGCCCCTTCACTGCACTGGCCTCCAACCTTTGCCTCTGCCTCTTGCAAGATGTACCAGTCCCCATCTGGTACCTCCTCATCATTTGGCTCATCCTCTTGTTCAACATGTTATATGCCACCTACTGTCTGTTCTGACCCTTGCCCACCTGCTCCTTAGTTTTTAGTGATCAGCAGTACGTGTCTTGACATCTGGACAGTCTCTCCTTCTTCCTGTATTGACCAGCCAATGCTCAAGTGTCTACTCCCAACTCCCCCACTCTTGTCAATACTTCCCTGCATCTTCCTTCCCCTATCCAGCCAACTCCATGCACTACCCTCTGACTTCTCACAGAG